>JAEIIU010054254.1:0-84856 GCA_018874675.1 Drosophila baimaii | reverse complement strand
ACGGCCGGAATCGGACCACTATATCATATAGCTGCCATAGGAACGATATGGGAAAATTGGCATATTTTTTGTATTGTTCAAGATATTCGAACGAAACTTTACTTGTGCCTTTTTAATATAAATCTAGCCACCTCCTAAAAATTTCATCGAAATCAGACCACTATATCATATAGCTGCCATAGGAAAGGTCTGTCTAAATTTATATTTTACATATGTATTTTACATTTTGCATACATTTTACATTATTTTTATTTTATGAAAATCTTTTATAAAAAGTAACAAATTATCTGCAAGGGTATATAAACTTCGGCTCCGCCCGAAGTTAGCTTTTCTTACTCGTTTTTATATATTTTTGTGAATACAAACACTTATAAATTATTTTTATTTTATTTTATTCATAATATTTATGCCTAAAGAGTGTTGGTAAGTTTAAGAAAGTGCTTAAAATTAACCACAAAAATACATAATTTAATTTCACCATTATGCTTTAAGTAAATTAATAAATTAAAGAAATACTTATATCAAAAGCTGTTTCAGAAAGTGGTTTCTTAACATAGATTTTTTTCATCAATGAAAGCCTTTTTTAAGCCAACATTTCTTAAGCCAATTTTGGTTCCGACTTCCCGGAAATTAAAAAAAAATACTCTCCAGTAGTTAGTATCCACATTTTGTAAGTAATCCGTTGGGTAATAGGTAATGTGGCCCCGCCTG
Source organism: Drosophila baimaii (assembly GCA_018874675.1). Taxonomy (NCBI): domain Eukaryota; kingdom Metazoa; phylum Arthropoda; class Insecta; order Diptera; family Drosophilidae; genus Drosophila; species Drosophila baimaii. The sequence goes on along the minus strand of JAEIIU010054254.1, from coordinate 84,145 downwards.
AACCTGAACCGCCGCCGAGTGCTCAGTTGACTGAGGTTAGTGCGCGGTGCCGGTGGGTTAAGGTGGTCCCTGCTCACCGCCGCTTTCTGCCTTTCAGCGTTTTCAGCTGCCGTTGGTGGTCCGGCGTTTATGGCCGCCTGCCAGCTAGCCAGTTGCTGGTTGGCTTAGACGCTTTTGCTCGCAAGCCGGGCCGGGCGACCACACCCCGCCTTATGCTAATTGCGAGGGAGATGGAAGTATGGTGTGTGTGGTGTGGTGTGGTGTGCGAGAGGGTGAAAGGGCCAGACCAGGCCTGGCCGCATAATCAGCTCATCAGCAGCTCTTTTGGCTGGCCGTTGATAAACTAATTTGTTTGATGTCTGGTCTAAATTGCAGGCCCAGCTCTGGGCCTGTTGTTATGTAGAGCAAATATTCAGATCAGAGTGGCCAAAATGACCACTAAAATATTGTATGAAATTGACCAAAAATGACAGACAAATTGGCTTTTATCGCCGCTCGGTTTTTGTGTCTGTGTGTAAGTGTGTGCTTCGGCCATATTAGCTTGTGAATAATTTAACCATCCAAAGTGGAGCTAATGGTGTTAGTTGTCGTGTTTCATGTGTCTATTTATTAACACTGCCTTTTGTCTAAGCCTCGCGTGGCTGGCTGTGTGTGTGTGTGTGTGTGGTGTGTGTTGTGTGTTGTGTTTTGGGCCATCAATTTATGATGTGGCATCCCATAAAGAATTGCCTGAATAGCCAAATGAGTTCAATCAGCATCCATTTCAACTGGCCGCTGATAAATTTCATATTTATGCTAATGCACCGTCCCCACCGTCGAAATCCAACCGCACCACTTTGCACCACCCATCGCTCTCTGTGGCCGAAACCCGACAAAAACTATTCTGAAATTCAAATCTTAGTCCGTCTGCAATCCAAATATATTTAATATATTTCGGTGGCCCGCGGTGCAGTCGTCCGAAGTTCGCTATAAACTCGGATAAGTTATATATCCGTCGGTTATTTGGGGTAATCTCATACCGTACATCCGCCCCGAGGAGAAACTGAGACAAAAGCGGAGCAACTTACATTTATTTTTTTGTCTGAATATATATGCCAAAAAAATGATGATATCAGTTTCGATTTTGTTGGTTATTACTTGCTATCAGTTCGATTTCATCTAAAGCGATATAGCTTTTGTTAATATAATCATAACTTTGGGTATGATTTAAATTAACTTAGCTCCCATTACTGTATTATAGAGATAATACCCAGAAACTGAGCCTTTGTTGGTGGTTAAGTGGTTACTTTAACGAAATATATGCTAAAATTAGTATATCTTTTTCGGTTATTGGTTCGATTTCATATAATTAACTTCAGCTTAATATAGTCATAATTTTTTATTTTATATAATAACTTAAATTTAATGTACCCATAATTTTATATTTGATTTTTTATTACTGTATTGTTGGAATAAAATCAAGAAACTGTGCCTTTTCTGAATATTTACTTGGTAATAAATATTTCAAAATATATGCCAGCCCTTTGGGTATCTATTTCGTGAGTTTTGGAATTTTTTAAGAGTATTTAGTAATTTTTTTATGAGATTATGTTTTTAGTTACCTTTTATACATATTATATCTTTATATTATATATTTTATACATATATTAGTTTTACTATTAATACAATAACATTATAAGTTAACTGCTTACAATATTCTACCATTAATAGTTGAAAATATATGATAGTTTACAGATAAGTAAATACTTTCCATAATATACATGTATCATCATTATTATAAGTAAATCAGGTTACTTTTTTTTTGTTTATCTGTTTTATTGTTTATTTATTATTATTTATCTTATAAATATATTTTTTTCGTTTATTAAAGCTACATCCTAGTGTTACAAAGTATAGTTTATATTTATATCAAGATCTATAAGTATGTCCTGACAACTCTAAATAAGTTTAATAATTTCTTGAAATTTAGAGCTGATAGGTAATTCATTTATATAATGATATACATTATTTAGTAACCTCAAAGCACCTTTCAATTGCCTAAAAGTATACAAAATAACTATTACTACACTAGCAAGTAGCCTTCAAGTTAACAAAATAACTATTACTACACTAGCAAAACCCAAAGAAAGCCCAAACAGTTGCTTGGCTTTCAACATTAAAGCCTAAATCTCCACTCCTCATATACGAAAACCCCAGAAAAACATACCCCCCTAATCAACCTCGATTTTATTGGGTTTATCTTCAAACATTTCCGATATTTTACAACCGTTTCTGAGCTTTTATGTTTCCGTTACTATATATAGTAAATATCTCCCAAGCAGACACACTATATAGTAGCTCGGACATGTGTTTGCCTGCGAGTTCATCAAATGTCATTAATCGAAGCGTTTTTATCACTCACCCGGTCTATATGCTCTTTTGGCATATATACATATATACGCTTAATTGTAGTCCGATAAAGCTTCGATCCCAATTAACGAATCTATGCAAATGAGAAGGAAGCCACCCCACTAAAAAACTAAACTTAAACTGAACCGAAGATTTTACTGCGCCATTTTTAATAAGTTTCAATTTGATTATATTTTTGTTGTACACCCAAATTGAGCCATAAAACCGAGCCCGGCCAACGGTTAATTAACTGTATTTGAATGCGGAGACCGTGTTTATATAGTGGCCATTGGTTTTGGCTCGAATTCTAGTTTGCCAACGGGCAACACCCAATTAGCCTGAATTTATTTATACTAAAAAATTTTGGTGGCTTTTAATGGCAGTTATCAAATGGTAACTGTTACAAAAGAGACAGGACAGGTTGCTACTTAACAGCATCACAATTTTTCTGTTTGGTTTTTGCCCTTTGAGTTTCCATCTGAAAATTAATGTTTATCGTTTTGTGGATTTTTTATTTTGATTTTGATTTCGATTTTTGATTTTTACGAGGCAGCGAGGCGAGTGTGGGAAAATGAGGAGCCGCCCCTCTCTTTGGGAGCAGTTAATAAATATTCATCATTCATTGCCAGCGCTAGCCAGCGATCATCAAAAGGTTAATCAAGTCGATACCGATTTCGAAAGGATATTAGACGAGACATGTGAAGTGCCCACAGAGAGGGAGGTGTGTGGGGGCACACACACATCGATGTCCGAGTCGGAGACGGAGTCGAGCTCTGGAAGAAAAGAGTTCCCACAATGAAGAAGCGCGCTTGTGGCACTTGTGATTTCTACGAATGTTACAACAACCACAGTCGCGCAAATGGAGGCTTCCTCTTCTTGATGTGGTTATTGTTGTTGTTTTTGTTGTTGTTGTTACCCTTGTTGTTGCTTTTGTTGTTGTTGTTGTTGTTGTGACATTGAGGGCGAATGCGTTTGGTAAACGACGTCGGCGACGTCGAAATCAGGTAAAAACAAAAGGTTAACACAAAAGAACAAACAACGAAAACAACTGACAACAGCAACAACGATTTCGCTTTTGGCCTGGTCCACAAACCAAAAAAAAAAAGGCAAGAAAGGAAGACTTACAGCTGGCCACGAATTGGGGAATACCCTTTGGGAGTTATAATTATAATAAAAGGGAAAAAGTACATAGCAATATAATATATAATATTTAAATAATATTTAATGCAAGTTGTCTGCCTTTAATGTAATTTCTTGTCCTACGAAAAATTGTATTGTTTTACCAGAGTCCATATTCTTTTAGTAAAATTTACTTTAACTTATTAAATACATATATACTCATCAATAAATATTAAAACGATAAGAAAAAATGCATACAAATTAAACACAAGAACTGCAAAGAGAAATTCGTACAAGTTTATCCGTTAAAAGGAGAAAATTCGCAAGCAATATTAGGAATAAGATGCGTAACGCCATGCGATTTCTCTAGGACTGGCTCTAAAGTTGGCTTCAGGCTCTCTGGTAATATAGTTGAAGCTCCAGATCTCTTACCCTAACTAAAATACCCTCTCCGAAGGGTAAATCTATAAGAAAACGACAGAAAGCGAGGGAAAAAACTACCGAAAAGCCAAACACCATGACATGGACACCAGGCGTAGGCTCGCACTCGAACTGCCTCAGCCTCAGCCTCGGCTCACAACTCGACGCGACTCAACTTGGCTTGGACTCGAACTCCGGCTCGAACTCCTCCAACTTGGATGGCTCCTCCGCCTCCTACATCTCAAGTGTGTGGAGGAGAGAACCAGCCATCGCATTTTGTAACTCATGTGCGACATTAAGTGCTTTGGTTTTTTTTTTTTTTTGACGACGGCGGCGGTGGAGAGCTGAAAAACAAAAGGAAAAACTGACCCGTAAGTCATCATAAATGCAAGTTTATGGCCACAATGAAATGATGACGGGACTCACAGCTTTGACTTGGAGTTGGACTTGGAATAGAGCCGAGCTTGTCCGCCGGAGGTCGTCGTCGGTCGGTCGGTGCCATCGGCTCTACCTACCGCTCGCCGCGGAGTTACTTCTACGAAATCACATCAAGAGCTCCGAGCTCCGAGCTCTGAGCTCCGAGGAGTTCCAGTTCCCGAGCTCCACTTTGGCGGGCAGGCGGGCGTAACTCTTTATAGACTCGCATTTGTAGATGTATCTATTCCGCGGAAATCACAAAATGCCACAAATTCTCCTGCCTCCGCCCTCGATCGCTTTTTATTTCGTTTCGTTTCGGTTTTGGTTTGGTTTTGGTTTTGGCTTTGGTTTCCCTTGAATAACGCCAACGCATCATCATCATCTCTTTGTGGAGTTTGGCGGACAGTGTGTGTATACATTATGTTGTGAATTCATAAGCGATTCCTTGTCAATCATTTGCCATATTAAGGCGCCTGCAGATCCTCCTCCTCGGGAGTTTTTTTTTTGAACGCTCGTTAACCAATTATAGCGCTAGGAAAGATCGATTTGATGGGACATCAGCTGGAGTCTGGAGGAGAGGTTACAGTGGTGCGACTTAAGGCATAAATTGGAGCAGGTTTACTTACTATTATTTATCTTAAAGATATTAAGGAACTAGCTTATTAACTATTAAGGTGAACTTCTTAGTTTATAATAATATAAGTATCATTTTTCATTAAATGATCACTAATCCCAACAATCTAATCTAATCCTCTGCCACTGTTAAAGCTGATTTGGGCTTGTTAGTGTCCACGGGATTGGACTCTTTGCCAGCAGACTCTGGCAGTGACTGCAATGATGATGAATTGTGTGAATTTAGCACATTAGTCGCATCATCCGCGGAGAAGGACAAATGCAGCCGATCCTAGCCAGATTCTTGCAGCTCACTCATCTACTGGGAGAGCGAGCGGCGAGGGGTAATCATATCGCAGAGACCTGTCTCCCCGCAGCAACTAGATCGATCGATGGCCATGGTCAGGAGTCCGAGTCCAAGTCGCGGACTTGAGAGTTATGGAGGTAAATGCATTCATTGTGAGTTGTAATTGCAATTGATCTTGATTACGGCCTCTGTGATAATGTTCTTATTGAGGAGGAGCCTCGCGGCTGGCTGGCTTGGTCAGCGGTCAGTGCGGCAATGCGATTCAATTGTTGCACTTGACGTGGGACAAGCAGCTCGCATGTTGCACAGACTCGAACGTGCCTCAATGTGTTCTCCTCCATTGATCATTGATCATCATCCAGCCAGCCAGCAGTCCAAGTGGGCGTCTCTCACAAAGGCAGGGAGCGAGTGGAGGGACCTGATCTTGTCGGTCCGTTTAATTGATATACAGTATAGAGTACTGGGCTTCCGAGCCCTCACCTTTCCAGGTAACAGAGCAAAAAATATTAATCTTGTACTTGTGTGTTAAGTGGAATTAAAATATATTTTATTTTATTATTAATTTAGTCTATTTGGATTATATGCTTAGTTATTATTATTACCAACATAAAATGGGTTTTTAGGGGGGTCTTACTTATCGAAATGAGGATTTTAAAGATAGTTCTGCGAGGCGGTACACATGGTTGGACACTGTTCTTTAGAGATTACAAAAACAAATCAAGTGAGTTGGCCGACGCCTATGAAGATCATTTTCTCCCTCCAGTTTTTCCAAAGTAGGCTTTTCCTGGAGAGATCTGTAATGAGTACTTCCATAAGTGATAGTTGGGGTGCTCTTGCTGTTCATTCAAAAGTCCGGATAGATCTCTCCTCTTAATCCAATGCTGTTCTTTAATATAGAGTAAAAAATATTAAATTTAATTATCAATAGAATCTCTAGCTTTGAAAGGACTCACCTACCCTTAATTATATTATAATATTAAAGAACCAAACTGGTTCTAATTTTTTCCCACTGTGCACCCGCCTCGTCGTCGAATCGAATTCAGCTAAATTCACACAAGAGTTCATTAGAGTTGACGCTTGCCTTAAAACTGACACACGTTACATTCGACTGCCTCTGACTGGCGATCGTCGTGGAATTGGACTCGGAATTGGGTCCCTAGTGCAATTTAGTGCGGCTAATAAGCAGCCGAGATGTCGCTGCAACTCAGCTCAGAGCTCAAGCGCTTGGCTCAAACTGAACCCCGGCACAGACTCCGGCAGGCAGGCCGACATTTAAAAGTCGGCTCAATCTGCTGCCGATCGATGGCGAATCAAACTAATCATTCAAAATTCAACACAGGCCCCGACTTTGACTCTCCCGGCACAGACTCCGGACAACAGCAGCAGTAGCTTCGGGTACAGCTCAAATTGTCATCATTAGGAAAAAGGCAATCGCTACCGCTCAGAGCCACCGCCGAACCAATGAACTGAACTGAACTGAGCCACTGAGCCACCGAGCAGCCGCCGAGCCACCGCTCCCTGCCTAAATTTGATTTCTTCCTGCTCCTTTGTGCGCGCTTTTGTGCGCCATCAAACGCCGGCGACAGTTTGTCAGATTATTATCAGATTGCACTGGCTCACTTTTGACTTTCCGAGCAGGCGGCGGCGGTCTAGGAGGAGCCACCTCACTCCCGGCTCTGTGCTCCCGCTCCCGTTCCCGTTCCCTGGCCAGTGGCGTCGCCCCGAAAGGGATCTGCCAATCTGACCCAGTTCAGCCTCAGGATGACGCCCATGATCACTGCCAACAGAGCAAGAAATGGGGGAAATAGGGGTTACTTGTGTTAGGAGAAAACTATACAATTTATTCATTGGGAAAACTTAATTTTCGGGGAAATTTGTTCATATTTTTAATAAAGAAATAAATTATATATACTTAAAATAAATTTAAAGCTTACAGAAAAAACAGAACGACAGCTTCTTTAATCATTGGTAGATCAACGATAATTTTAATTCAAAATCTACTTAAGACTTAGTAAAACTTTGATCAGAATCTCTTTGATATTCTTCTCCTGCTCATCTGCTCTTCTTTTCCTGATATTTGCTATTTTTTCCAGTGTACCCCAGCTTGGTCCGCCAGAGAGTCGCCGGCTTGGAGGAGACTCTCGTTGACTGTCAGCGATTGTTTTGCTCCCGCGCATGCGCGCGGCTCTCTTCAAACGAAATCACATCGAATGTCGTCGCATGCGCGTGATCAACGTTGTTGATCTCTACCTGTATGCCTCCCCCTCCCGCCCACCTGGCCCCGTGATTCGTGGCATGTCGATTTTGGGATTTTGGGTGCATATACACACACACACAAGTTTCTGGCTTGCAGGTCGCTTTCGTTTTAGGGCTTTTCAATACCTTTTGGATCTCATGGATCGCATGGATCTCATGGATCTCTTTGTTGACTCTTGTCAAAATACCCTTTGTAGATATTTTGGGGCGGGTGGATGCTCTTTACCCATAAATACCACAAACTTTTTTATTTAATATTTAATCTGCTGATGGAAGTTTAAGTTAGGGAAGAGAATGTCAAATATTACATAAATCTTTATCAAGTTAAAGAGAGGTTAGCTTTCCACCTAAGAATAGTATTTTTAACAGGCTTAAAAGTTCACTGTATCTAATTTTTAATTCTATAATTTAATATTTAATATTATTTGTATGATTTAGTAAATAATAAACATAAGAAGTACGCAACATAACATAACATAACAATACATAATTTTCATTACATAAAAGGTTTATTTATACTACAGTTCTTGAACCCAACCTAAGCAAACTAAGAACCTACTATATAAAATTGTGTGAATCTTATTATTTCGATGTATTATGATCTTTGGATAAGTTATGCCAATAGCTCACTTACTCTTTCAATAACTTATTTAAATACTGTATGATTTATGGAGCCCTAACTATCCAAAACTAAGAAACCACCTAACCCATCGGTGTGAAACTTCTCCTCCTCAATTTTCTTACCTTAATCTTTCTATAAAAATACTTTTCATATAAAAACTTTTATAAAGAGCATCTAAAATCCAGCTACCCATTGGGTTGAAACTTTGTATTTTTTCGGCATTTACGAGCTTTTTTCAAGTGAATTTCAGCGCCTGAAGCGAGAGACAATGGTTTTTCGGTATTGTTTGGATTCCGCTGCTTTATGTGGGTGGCTTCTGTCCGGCGGCGGCGGCGGCATCTCTTTCTGCCTCACCCTCCATCGCCGTGGGTTTTCCAGTTAACTGCCTCTGTCACTGTAGCTGTAGCTGTATCTGTATCTGTATCTGTGCCTCGGCGTATGGGAATCGTTAAATTAAATCGCAGTCGTTTATGGGCCTGGTTTTCCTTTTGGGCGCCTCAACCGGCGACCGCCGACCGCTGGCTGATGAGGCCCGGCCCGCGACCTCTTTTGGGCCTCAAATTTGTCAACTTGTAGTTAGTATATTTCTTGGCTGCTTTTTAGTTGACCTCCGCCCCCCCTCCTCCCTCCTCCCTCCGCCTGCCACTGGGCCATAAAATACTTATGTTTTTTAAGAATTTTACGATGCCGCCAGCGTCTTGTGTGTTTTCTGGTACTTTACCTTTACCTTTTTCTTGTTCCTCCGCTTTTTTTTTCTTGTGTTTTTTTTTAGTGAAACTGAAAAGTGACAAGATTGCCACCGGTTTTTTTTCGGAGAGAGATTTTTATGCCTACTTGTGGAGTGATTTTGGCTGATATCGCCAGTTGTGCGGTGGCTTCCGCTCGATTTTCCCTTTTTTCTTTTTTAATTAAAATTTCATAAAAATGCCTCGCACTTAGCACTTGTCTAAGCGCACTGGACTTTCCAAGTGCCGCCGGCCTCCAAGTCGCCTCCTTGAAATCCGTTTGTACATACGTCCGTCCGTCCGTCCGTCCGTCCTCCCTCCACCCCTCACGTTCTTGGACCAGTGGAACAATGGCGGTCCGGGGACTTTGATCTTCGTGCCAGGCCTGATCGGTAGCCAGCACCACCGGCACCACCGCCGCCATCAAGACCAAAATCCACAAAAGGTTTATTATTTATTGTTGGCGAAAGAGGAGGGCCAGGCAGCACGGCGGCGGCGGCAGCGGAGCAAGGTGCAGCTCCAAAGGAGGAGGGATCGACAAGTGCAGTCCATGCTTGCAGCTGCATGTTGCAAGTTGCCAGGTTGCACAGTTGCCGATTGCACCACGAGCCATTGGCTACTGGAAACAACGCAGAGAAAGAAAAATATGTTTCAGCTTGGGAAAGTGGCTTAAAAATGGCAAGAAAGTTAGTTTGGGGAATGGTTTTTCATTTAAAAGAAATGCATATATTTAACATGCTTTTTAAGTTACTAAAATTAATTTTAAATATTTTTTTGGTTGGGAAATAAATTTATAAAAAAGAAAATATATTATCTGGCTTCAAACTAATTATTAAAATATGTCAAAGATTAATGCACCTTGTAGATTTTTTATTTTCAGCTTCTTCCTTTTATTATAAGACCTTAATAAGTTCAGGAATTTAGTCAAGAAAGAGCTCTATGTTTACACTTAATTTAGCTAAGTAAAGTTTAATAATATTTATTAATTTGTGAAGCCTTAATGGTGTCTATTAACATGGTAATTTTTCCAAGTGTTATCCACGCGAGTGGATATTAAAACAGGAGCCCGAGCCCCAAAGAAGCCAGAGTTAAATCTCGGCGTGCAGTGGCTCGTAACGCCAGAGAAGGGGCTGTGGCTGGGTGCTATGGGGCGCGAAACGGGGGGCGTAACTAAATGTGGGGGGCGGGGGGACGATCAGACAAAATGCTTTACAAAACGTTCGCTTTGAGGACGTTCAAATAATAAATGCACTCAAAAATGCCCAAATGCCCGCAAACAAAATAAATAAAAATGTTATTGATATTTAGCGAGTGGTCTGCTGCCGTTCCTTTCCCTACTTCCCAGCCCACTTCTGGATCTCCCTGGAGCGCGTGCTCTGGCATCCTGCGGTCCTCGCTAGACCCCTTGGCTTATTCTATTTCTTGGCCTTTTCTTTTCTTTTATTTTCTTTTCTTTTTTGTGGCGCCTTTTTGGCCATGATTTGCTGAGATATTGGCACGACTGCGAGCGCTTCGACTTTCGGCTTTCCATTTTTTATGTCGTTGCGGAACTCAGGTAGTAATTCCCCATTTTAAAGCCCAAATCAATACATATCCACGATCCGGACATAATCAAGACCAGGCTTAGGGGGTAAAAAGAGAGCACAATTGATTTTTAGAGTCCAGTTTATGGGTGATTTTTTGGCTATAGTTTCAGAGCCAAGTGAAAGGATGTGTGGTGCTTGGGAATCTGTAGTTCCATCATAAATCACTGGAATAGAGATAATTTCATTGATAACGGCAAATCTTTATGTTCTCCCATGATTTGTTCTGGCTTCAATTCACAGAGAAAGTATGTTTATGGCATTTAAAACCGCCTAATTGTTATTTTCCTACAAAATTGCAAACAAAAGCTTTGCCTCTAATGAATACATCAGACTTAACAGCTCAATGGAAGTGGATATATCTAATCTGAAATGTTCACCTGGCTGTGTGCAATTAATTTGCCTGCTCCGGCTTCGAGCTTCCCCGAGGCGAGGACTTCCTCGGAGCCCCAGGCCTGGTCGTAGTGCCATATCGGGAGGAACACACGATCTCGTGTCATCTAAGGCATTTCCACATTTCCAAGGAAGTCGGGAAAGGAGGAGGAGGAGTGGAAGGAGAAGTGCATCTTGAGATGCACAACATGCGCAGTCAACAAATTTGCAGCAACATCAACGCCATCTACGGTGGGTGTTGCCGCCTCATAAACATCTATCATCGCACAAAAGAGATCCACAGATCTCTGGGAGCGCTAGGGGAGGGGGAAGAGAGTCTTCTGCCCAACGAAGACTGTCTTTGTTGGGGCCTTTGTGCTGAGCGTTCTCGACGCTTGGCTGCCCGCCTTAACTGTCAACGACGATTAAATATACATTTGCATAAATTAGCCAAAGTATTCTTCATCGCTTGCCTCCCATAAGGTCCCCAAAAGGTGAAAATTAAAGAGCAGCCAAAAGAAAAAAGAAGAAAGAAATCAAATGGAATAGGAATCGGTATCGGAATCGGAATGGGTATTGGGGTATTGGAATCCACTCAAATGAAATGAAATGCGTTGAAATCAAATGCCGTAAGAAATGCTTCCCAAAACACACACAAAACTCGACGAGGCCCCGAATCTCCGATCGGCGCGCCGCGGCCATTGTTGAGCCTCGGCAGCAGCTGTCACATAATTCCGCTATAAATTCTTATTCAGTTTGGACTAGCTGTTGATTTCAACACCTTAGATAAGAGAGAGGGGCCCAGGGCCCCCTCTCACCTTTGTCCCCCTTTTGGGGGCCACTGCACGTGTCACCCCCGCGTCATCGCTGGCCTCCGCCCACGCCTGCGCATATAAACTGCTTGTAATACGCGGCTATTAATTTAAAATTACAGTTTTACACACACCGGAGCCCCGCAGCCCCGCAGCATTCAAAGCCGCTGCTGCTGCTGGCCAAGAGAAACGAGGCGAAACGGAGTCTAAAATATATATGTGTATATATATGATATGAAAACGGCTTATAGGTATTTTTTGGGGGAGTTAATAAAAGACGACTATTTTTATACACTTATTAAAGGGATTTTAGAGGAATTTGTGAGCTATCTTGGTTGCTTTGAAAGTGTTCTATACTTTAGCTGTAATTTACTTTCTCAAAATAATTAAATATTCATTTTGCTTATATTTTTTTTAAATATATTTCCAAGTTTAATATGTGGAAAAATAAATATTTAAAGCAGTGGTCCGCCTGCATCTATTTAGCGGGTAAGCAAATTTCACAAACTTGGTTTGAACAAAAGAGAATGCAAGAATTAGTGCTGTCACCTTGTAATTTTGTAGCTTAGTTTAGCTTCATTTAAGAGTTAAATACATATTATTGTAGTCATAGATTTGTTGATTATTTTAGAACATATTAGCTATTTTTTTCTTATCTCTAATCTCAAATCGCTAAGCCTAGCATTTGTTTAAATTTAAAAGGATATTTTTTAGTCATAGCTTTTTTCATGCCATATTACAGAACATGTTAGCTATATGTTTTCTCATCTCTAATCACTACATTCTCTTCTTCATTCAAACAAATGCACATCTTCGGGTCACTGATTAAAAGTATTAATCCTGATAAATTAAGTAAAGTCTTGTAATAATTTATCTGCAAATAAAAAAAAACCCCTAATTTATGCTTTTATACATTGTACAATTACAATTAAAATCTGTAATTAATTTTCTTATTATTTCCTTCTTTAATAAATATTAAATACCAAAATACAAAGCACTTTCCCCCAGTACAAAAACCATTTTTCAACTAATTCTCCAATCACAAAGAGAAAATCTCAAAAATTTCGCCATTAAATCCGGGAAAATATAATATTTTATGCCGTGACAGATTGAAGGTGCCTGCTGAAAGGGTATAAATAAAAAGAATTAATGGCTTACGCACAGATTTACAAGGCCCCGGAATCGATATGCATAAATGCAGGGACAGGGGCAGGGACGGGGAGCGGTGAGCGGGGCAAGTTGGAAAATCGTAGGCCAGCGGAGGGACAGCGGAGGCATGAAAGAGAGCTGCTGCCTGCATCCGAATCGGAATCCGAGTCGGTGTCTCGGCCACTTAGATGTTTGGGCCGCGATAAGAGGGCCACAACTGGAGGGAGAAGGAAGGAGGAGGGAGGAGTAAACCGAACAAAACACAGCAAAACATACGCTTAAAAATGCATTTACAGTTAAACTCAATCAATTTTCAATCGATTTCATTCAACGACTGGAAAATTTATGAGCGGACATTACGAGAGAGAGAGGTTGGGCCTAGGGATATGCCTAGGAGGTGGATGCATCCTTATCGCTTGGGCCATTAAGGGTCCTTAGTACACCGGCTTCCTGTGTGTGTGGCATCGCGGCTACCTGTTGTCACCCGCTGTGCGTGGGAATGGCAATTAGAAAAGGGGCAAGGGAATGGGTACTTGGGTTCGAGGATCATGTGCCAGATGAGGTTACAGCTGCCGAGAGAAAGAGAGGGTCAATTAAACGGATCTCTGGATCTTTCTTTCAATGCGGATGCCGAGGCGACCTGGAACCTGGAACCGCTAGCCGTTGGCCAAAGTCAATTGGCCAATTGCTAAATTGACAAAAAACACTAGACAGCACAAGGATAATTATAGGAAACGCTTAAGGCTAAGATGTGCTAATTAAATATTAAATTTGTATTTTATTTTCAGTTATAGAATTATTGTTTTATAATATTTTCTATATATAATATTATGGAAAATATTTTAGGATTAAGAAATGCAAGAATAATTCAAATAAATAAGAAAATAAAGTATACTGTATATTATATTATCAATATAATATATGTAAACTGAATTTATAATACCCTCTTCGGTTTTAGGTCTCTCTCCCCTTTGCTGGCCAGTGTAATTGGTAGTTGATTTTAGCCACGCACTTGTCGGCCGCTTTAGAAGATCTTTCGCAGTCCGTTTTCATTCTCTTTTTCGTGGCATTTCAATTGGCCGTTCTATGAAATTAGCACCTGTCTCTCCGCTGCACTGCGACTGTGGTCCAATCCATTTCCAATCCATGGAATTCCGCAAAATCATTATGCCTCGCCGCCGCCGCCTCGCAAGATCCGAAAACGCTAATAGAGCAATAGCCCGCTGATCCTAGCCGATGATCGCTCCTCCTCCTCCTCCTTCCAGCTCCTCTATCCAGCTCCTCTTGATCCCGTGCCCGATCCTGCATTGTTCGCGTGTAATAACTCCTTCAATCGATCGCTGGCGATCGCTGGCAGATCAATTGCTGCCGCCTATCGACGCCATGGTCATGGCATGAAAATTGCATGCTTTCTATTTCAGATGAAATCAACTGACAATGGCCCAGCGTTCTTGGCCAGAATCGAGCAGAAATCGGAGAGACTATGGAGGGAATCGAACCAAACACTTCAATTGAGTGCGCCTGGCCATTGTTCTGCTGACGAACTTTCGCAAAAGCTAAGCCAGGCTGCTGCTGCTGCCTTTGTGCAATATTATTAACAGCAACTGAAGCAGCAGCAGCAGCCACTGCAACTTTGAGCTCTCAATCGAGCGTTACAATTTTCACAATCTCGCAGCGATTGGACATGCAAGTGAGGCCAAGGAGTTGCATAAGCTAGAGGCCAACTCTTGGCTCGTTTTGGAGTTCCAAGCGACTCACCATGGCACCTCCTCAGACTCCCGCTCGAAGCCTTCTGGACTCTCTTGATACCCTAGGGTGGGGTTTTATATTTATTACAGTTTTATTACAAAATCATAAGGAAAAAGGATGGGATATTTTAAACATTTAAGAGAAATATCTGAAATAAAGTAAAACTAATTATAAATAAATATTTTTCAGACTCCTTACTTTGTTTTCCCCAAATCAGTAAGGAGTCTCCTTAAGGGTATTACCATCTTCGATCCTCCTGAGTCCTCCTGTGCCCTCTCCTCTTGTTATATGATCATGTATGAAGATCTGAATCAGAGTGCAGACTGCAACGGAGACTGGGACTGGGGACTGAGACAATCGCACTCTGCCTGGCTAAAGTTCGCAACTCTCGCCTGAATCTCGAGTCTGATCTTTGCCGCCATTCAAGGTGTTTGTGTGTGCTGCCCCTCGCTCCTGCGATCGTTGCTCCTCCTCCTCCTCCTCCTCCTCCTCCTCCTTCCAGTGCACTCTAGTTTTTTTTTTTATTCAGAGCTCCGAAGATCTGCATTTGTGTGCGGGCATTAAGACAATTTATAGCCGCTAATGTGCCAAGCAAAGCCCACCGCACAATTGGCCAGAAGAAAGAAGGCAGAGAGAAAAAATTGGGGGAACCAAATTAAATTTAAAAAATCTGAATTTAAAGTAAGTAATAATTAATCTTTTAAATGCAGAAGTGTGGAAAATTAACATACAGAAATTATGTCAAAAGAAATTGTTTAGAGATTTAAAAATGTTATTTAATTAAATAAAGCTAACTGTAACCTTGTTTTAATGTTTTTTTTAATACATTCTTTGGAGCTCTTTTTGTTTATATTTTATTTAGTTTTCTAAGATTAGGTCTATAATTCCTTTCAATATAATAGCATAGATTCATGACACCTTGGTAAAAGTCTTTATAAAGAAATAAAAAATTTATTTGTATTAGTTTAAAGTATTAATATTATTTAAAGAATTTTAAGTATGTGAGCACTTTAAGTATTTTTAGTATTTATAGTAATCAAACAGTGAGTTGGCAGGCTCGAGGTCAAGGTATTTATTTGATTTCCCGATATATTTCGACCTCCTTCGCAAATCGTCTTCAGAGTAATCCTTTTTTTGTGTAAATCCTCAGTAAATATTACCACTTAAAGTATATTTTTTCTCTGAGTGCATCCCAGGAGAAGCCAGCGGAGGAGTATAGAAAAATAGACTCGATCAGATGGGTAAAACGAAGAGAAGAAGAGAAAAGCCACCACCGTCTGGAGGAGCAGCTTCCGTTCCGTATCATTTGTCTATTTAGTTGCGGGGTCTGCGCTTTTCCGATTAACTTTTTGTTGAACTTCATTACCTGGCGAAAATGCAATAATAATCGAGCGTGGATTGAACTGAACTATGTTCAGCATCTATATAGGAGCAGCTCTCCTCGGCCAGCCAATTTGTATCGCCGATCGGGGGCAGAGAGAGAGACTCATATGAAGATCGCCTTCGTAATGATTAAAAATCGTGCACTGGACCAAAGCGAAAACAATATTCGCTTACAAATTGGCACAGTGCCACGTGCAAACACCTGCAAAAAAAATATGGAAAGAAGGGAGTTGGCTACCGCTCGCGATGATGAAGAAGATTCCCAGAGAAGGGTAATCAAGGTAGCAGCCAATCAGGCGATTATCCCATATATATTGTTGTTTCCCATTGATGATTGCGAAATTAATTCTGGAAGCAATGTGGGCTAGAAGGCGCTTGTAGAGGAGGAAAAGGATGTGGAAGGGGTGGATCTTAGAGTTAATAATAATGGGGTATTTTTTGTATCAAATGCAGGGAGAATATACTTTAAAAATGTAATTGTTTTTATTATATTTAACTCTACTTTCTAACTTATGAAAGTACAATCTTTGTGTATGAATTCTTTAAATATCCCCCTTAAAATTAATTCAAATTTAGCCTCACAATTTATATTTATGAACCCATTTCAGTTGGCAGCAAAAATATGCGCAGAATGATGGAGGACCGCCTTTGATCTCTTCCCTCGATCCCACGAACTATAATGATTGCCAACCCCAGCTGAAGTGTTCCAATTGTCTAAAGCACTCTCGTGCATAAATGTAGTTTTCTGCATAGAATATATATGTGTATATAGTGGCTGTGCAGTGTCGCATTGCCATTAATTTCGCTTACAATATTAATTACCATCAAATTTCTCATTCCGCTGATTTGTGGTTCGAGGCGAGGCGAATGTGTGGCAAAAATGATTTCGGCCGCAGATTCATAAAATATCTGCCCACAATGGGGAGAGAGAGACATTAAGTATGCAGAGTGTGTACCTACCCCCCTGACCCCCTTCCTCTTTATTCCCAGTGATTATCCCCCACATATTTTCCTCACTTTTCCCACCCGTTTGGCAGCTCTTCCCACTCATCCTTGGTCAGGCGTTGCTGTTGACATGTTGCCGTCGCCCGTTCATGCAGCTCCTGCCACCGCTGCTCCCATAGCCGCTGGCATTAAATTAGTTGTTGGCATCGGTAGTGGCAGCTAATGCAGACCACCACCACCACCTTCACCCATCTCGGACCATTCCCCAGTCTCCGCTCCATCAACCGACTAACGATGCACTCAATTACAGCGACCAGTGCGGTGACGTCGCATAAATTATAGTTTATTTATTTTTATTTTCATTTTTAATTTCACTGCGGCGCTGATGCGCTCTGCTTTTGTTATGCCTCCCTCTTGATTGTCCAATGAGATATATATATATATATATTTATGAAGGCGAAATGATTAGCTAGTCTTGTAAAGATTATTTGGAATTATATTATGCAAGATTCTTTTCAGGTTTTACTATTTTAAAATTATCTCTAAGAGTTAATTTGAATAAGTTAGTAAATGTGTTTGATTTGTAAAAAACATGCGATGTGGGCAGTGGTACTTTGGGGAAGGAAAAGGGCAGGGAATGGGTATATCTTGGGGATTATAATAAGGTAGGATTTTATGTATTAAGACAGTAATAAGATTATAATTGCTTACTTTTTATTACCATGAATATGTACATTTTTTAAATCAGCTTGACTTGTTAACAAAAAATACCGTTGAACATAAAAACATCATATATACAGATATTAAAAATGTTACAATAGTTTTATATATATTTAAATAATATCATATTATTTTTTTTTAACTTGCCTTATGCTTTTTTTATGGTATGCTTAGGATGCTTAGGAAAATGTATCTTGCTTTATAGAAAATGTTTGTTTATTTGTCACATAGGCGCCATAAATTATTATTCCATTATTTTCATTATAATTATCAGCCAAACCTTCTCTTTTCTTCATAAATACCAAGATTTATTCCTCCCCTGGCTGATATATCTCCCCGCCTTAGAACATTTAACTCTTTTTTAAACCATTTGTCAGATGTGTACAAATTGCAATTGCGCTTCTGAGCCCCAAAAAGCAAATTCGCACCGCCAAGTACTGCTTTAAATTTACTTATTTTGTATTTTTATTTTTAGACAAACGACACCTGTCTGGCATTTCAAGTTGTTCGCACGTAGCACGTGGGCTCCAAGCCTGCCCGTTTTCCAAGTTCGATGGAGTTGCTCTTGCCGTGTCACCTGCATACAGTGCTGCTCATTAACAGCAGCGTTTGATTGACCAAATTATTATGTAATTAGCTGCAGGCTGACCCACATCCCAGCAGGTGGTTGCGGTGGTTCGGTGGCTCGGCGGTGCTGGCTCTTATCAGTCTGATTTATTCATGTTTCTTGGGGCTGACTTATGGAACGTGTTTTTTTGCCAGCACGTCGTTGACAGGAAGTCGGGCAGGCAGTCCAGGGACTTGGCCTGGGATTGGGAAACACCAAACACCATCGAGTTGGGAAATCTATAAGCTTGGAGAGGGAATTATTCCAGCGGCGGGGAGTGTGTGTGTGGAAATAGTAGCTCCATTTTTGAGAGCTCTAAATAGGCTTACTTTAAATGGAGAGGTTGCCGTTTAAGGTAATAAACTTAGTAGGAAAATAATAATACAACTAACTGTATGGGATACTATAAAATTAATATATTAGTATATATTAAATGAAGAACATTAGTTCAATAAAATAATCACTTTTTTAGGATTTAGTCAGAAACATTCAAGGGTTTAAAATATATAATGTTTACTTGACCTTTTTTGCATTTAACTAAGACACCTTCTGCAATAAATTAATTATTAATTAAACACTACATTTTGTAGCACTTAATTCCAAGTAACTTAAATTTATTAAGTACCTCATGGCTGACTTAACTCTCTGAAGATTTATTGGCTAATTCCTAATTACAAGCTAGGTTATAAAATCACTCAACTGAAACGATTTCTATGATGTATCGTTATGCCCCTATATGTGTTTATCTGCCACCTCTTCTTAAGCGCTCAATTTGCCATTCAATTAATATATATATAATTTATTCAGCAAGAGATTTTAATGAGCTCAGCCAGCCAGGCTAGACAGCCCCTAGTTGTGTGTTGGCTAGTTGTGTTTATTTAACAATTTCGTACCACCTTGACTGTGGTGGCCAGTCTCTAATTGGCATCTTGTGGGAGTGATATATTCAATTAGCGTCCAATTGATTCTGTTGATCCTCCAACAATGCCGTTTCCAGGTATTTTTGGCACCTTCTCTGTTTGCCAACGGCACCCACACATCGCGATCACATTTTCGCACCTCTGGCCCGGCAGGGAGAGAAGTTTGCCAAATATTTGGACTGCTCACGTCCCCGGGTTGATGTTGGTTTGGTCAGTGATGGGGTTTTTGCTTTCACTATACACTCGTTGAATGTGGTTGCCAAATGGTGCCAAGTAGTGGGAGTAGCTGGGCCAAGCTGGATTCATTAACAATTGCACTGGGGCTGTGGGCCATAAAATTATGACATCGATCGAATGGGGCACCTACTTAGGGTTCACTCACTCCCTTTGCATAATGAGGGGAAGACCTATACGCGTAGCTCATTAATTCTTAGCACGTCCTCCGCCAGTTTCAGTTTCGATTTCGTTTGAATTGTCTTTGTGGCTGGAGGTGCTTCCTATAAATTGATAGGGTTCGCTGGGTTTTGGCCACAGTCAAGAGACAACAGTTCAGCAGTCAAAGCCGAACAGCCCCAGCAATTGGATAACCTCTTCAAATTAAGCCAGGAATCTCCCAGAATGAAGGTATATATATATCCCTTATTTAGTGACAAGGTTCTCCTAATTCATTTACTCATAAACCCGTAGTTCTTCGTGTGCATTTTGGCCTTGGTGGGCTTGGCCCAGGCTGGCTTACTGCCCCACTTGGATCATGGCTACCATCATGCGGATCTGCCCCATTTGCTGGACGCCGAGATCCATCATTCGGATGGCATCCATCTGGGACACAGTGCCGCCATTGTCCACCATGATGATCATCATTTGGATCACCATTTGGATCATCATTTCGATCATCATCTGGAGTCGCTGCCCACCACTGTGTACCATCACGAGGAGCTGCCCCATCACTATCACTATGCCAGGTATCACTCTGCTCCCTTGGTGCACCACCATCACCATGACACGCATGCCGCCATTGTGCACCACAAGACGGTGGTGCCAGCTCACCTGGATGTCCATAGCCACTCCAATCTGCTGTCCTTTGCCAAGCATGCTCTGCATGGCAAGTATGGCAAGGTCAGGATCACCGAGACCCATTACTGAGAGATTCCCCCACAAGAAAATCCATTGCCCCTTCATTACACGATTAGCCAAAAGATTGTTTATTGTTGTTTATTTATTAAGTTGTTAATTTAAGTAACGAAAAATATAAATTCAAAAAGATACAAGCCAAAACTTATAAATTTAGCTTCTAAAGATGATAAGCTGATGCCTTTAAATACAAATTCCTTTTGCTTTGTGTTCTCTTATATTTTTTTTATCAATCTATAAACTATCTAATGATGTACAATTTTCACCATTTCCGATATTAACTTACCTGCTCTTCGGTTAGTCATCCCCCTTCTATTAGCCATAATGCAATTTGGAATTTATTAAGCGCTAAGTTGGCTCACGAAATCTTCGCATAAGCGGGTGAGAATCTGTGAATTTAACCAGCGAATAATTGGAGGTGCTAGCTATAGATACTTTCCCATTTTTCCTTCCCCCCCTGTTACCCCACCTGCTGCCTGATTTGGGCTCATTGCATCCGTCAGAGCCTTCAACGCGGCCCAGACAATTTATCATCCGCTGTGCGAGCCGAAAGTAATTTACTTGCAATTTAAAGATAAACAGGCGCGATAATGTCTACAAAGCATAAACGTGAGTTGACGCCTACAATCCGCCAACGGGGGGGCAGCAAGGAGGGGAGCAGATGAGGGGGGCGGCGGCACAGGGGCAACCATGACCATACATCATCGCGATATCGCAGCCAAAGAGAGTGAAGGTGTTGCCAGCCAGTGTGGTTGCTGGTGTGGATGGTGTTGCTGCAGTTTACACTGAGGGAAATGTATTTTTTATTGGCTAAATAATATACATAAAATTATATTTATGCTAGATTTTATTTTAATAAAGTTTGGGTTAGATTTAGGTAGTAAAAACTCTTGCCAAAATAAATCAAAGAAGGTAGATATTTAGATATATCTTCCCTGTTTACTTTTTGGTCAAGTGTAGCTCTGGCTAGTGTTGCCTCATTGTGCCTGCCTCTCACGCCATCGTCACCACCACCACCGCCGCCACTCGCTGGGGTAAAGAACAATTGCAACTGCCGCTGCACGATGCGGCAGTTTCGAGTTGCAAGCTCAGCTTTGGCTCGCCAACTTGCAACGCAGTCGACCCTGACAAACAAACGCTGAGGGCGTCGTGCTCATGTCCCGAGCTCGACTTGGACCTCAGAGCTCCTCGAGGG
Organism: Drosophila baimaii; assembly: GCA_018874675.1. NCBI lineage: Eukaryota > Metazoa > Arthropoda > Insecta > Diptera > Drosophilidae > Drosophila > Drosophila baimaii. Next base: position 62,713 of record JAEIIU010054254.1, on the reverse strand, counting down.
GCGAGCGCATGCGCAACACGTGGCCGGGACACCACCGCTGGAAAGTGATGGCAAAAGAGGGAACCCTCTCTCCAACTCCAACTCCAGCGACCGACCCGACCCAAAAGCTTCCCCTTTTTCGCAAGTGCAGCCAAGCGGCTTCTGCAATTTTCCAGTCGTGCGCCATGGCAACGCGTGCCGAGCTCATTTTCATTTTCATTGAGCCACCGAAAGGGGGAGGGGGAACTGAAGAGTTGGCCATGAGGAAATTAGCCTCTTAGCCAGGAGTTGGTCGAGAAGTTGAAGTTGAGTCGAGCTTTTGTGGCCTTTTACCCCTTTTACGCCAAGCGGGGCTCCTTAGACTCTATTTCCACTTTGCACAGTCAGCCAAAAAGTCAGGTAATTTGTGGCCCAATATGGCCTAATAGCAGAGACCCTAGAGGGTCTTGGGGAATTACTGGGTTTAAGGCATTAAGTTAATGCATTCGTTTTTGATAACTGGCCAGAAATATCGCTTTAATCTATAACAAAACAGCTTTAAAAAGGTGTTATTATTAGCGCCGTTTTTTTTTGTTTTTAAGCAGGAAGTCCATTTAAATGGGAATTTATTATCGGTTATTCCAGTTATAAAGTGTAAAAAGCTTACAATTATTATGGCTTTGTAGAAAAATTATATATTAAAATTAAGAAAAAATGTTACTCATTTTTGTTACATTTTATAAAAGTTAAATTGTCTAAATTACAAAAAATATTAATTCATATTCTGATTATCTGGTTATATATATTAATCCTATTAAAACTTACTCCGCAATGGTTTTCTAATTAAAATTATTAATGCATTTTGGCTTTCTTGTTGTTTTATAAAAACTATGACTTATCCACACAAAATTGTATCGATAAATATCTATTTAGAAACCCTAGAAGGCAAAAATGTAGGTCTTCGCGGTAGCATAAAATGGCCAAAAAGCAATTGATTGCTAAATGTCATATATATTCCGATTGTGCATTCAATTTGTAATTATTTAATAATAAAACCTAGAAAAAAATTGGAAAATAATTTTTTTTTTTATTTTTCAAAATTACATAAGGGGTAACATCATGAAAATTGTCAAAAATTGGCAAAAATAAGTTTGGTTTTTTTTTACCAAATGAATTATGCAGATTTATTAAGCTAATAAAAACTAACACAAATCAGCTTTCCGACTTGAAATTAATGCTAATTTGGCTTAGTTATGGCTAGTAGACCCCTGCAATAAGAATTTTAAACAAATAAAAAATTACTAACAAATTTTAAAACATTCTCAGATATTTGTTAAAAACTTCTTTAAAATAACAAACATTTAGATCCATTTTTCAAACACTTCCTTAACAGAATATATATCACAATATTGTCCAGTATTTAGATATTGAAAGAATAAATCTAAAATTCGATCTATTGATATTTGTATCTATACTAACATAGCTCTACCGAAAGGGGTACTTCAACTCCGCCTACATTAGCTTCATAAAACATATTTATTATTCCACCTAGACTTCACCTAAGTTCAGAGTTCACGACACACACCCAACCTGTTCAATACGAACTTGTTTAAATTCCTAGTTCCACGCCAATTTGTTTTGCTCAGTGCCGCGTTGACAAATATTTTGTACAAATGGCCCGGCTCTTTGTACATTTGTGCATCGCTGCATTGGGGCACATGGCCACAGCAGCAGCAGCATCAGCGGCGGCAGCAGAGCAGCCTCAATGGGAATGGACGCCACTAACTTAACTCTCCGGGGCAGAAAGAAGCTAAAAAGTCGTGCCACACGAAGCCCCCGAAAACTAAACCAAATGCGGCACGACTCTGTGTGTTTTTTTTTATGTCTTCTTGCAGGTTGTCGTGCGTTGAATGGGGCAACATCATTTTGTGCCATGGGATGCGGCAACATGGGCTCAACACCTGCCAAAACTTCATAAATTCGATAAATCACAGCCACGAAGATAGAAGAGTGTGTGTGTGCCTGGGCAAAAAAAATACAAATAAAAAGTAAGAGATAAAAAATAAAAAATAAAAACTAAAAGAAGGCTGTCAAAAAACAGTGATGCGTGAACACCCGCCTTGGCTTGGCTCTGGCTCTGGTCTGGTGGGGGCTTTGGTTGTGGCCTTTTGTGTGTGCGTGTGTGTGTGTGCTGCGAAGTCGCCTCGCTACGATTAAAGCCAGCCTAGTGTGGCAGTGCTAATGGCACAGACACACAAGTCGCTGGGTGTTCGAAAAATAAGGGGAGACTCCAGGGGAGACAGTCAGACAATGCCACAGTTTATATTGCAGCCTGTGCCTGGTCATTAGCAGCATTGCAGCTGCAACAGCAACCGGCAATCGTTGTGGCAGTGGCGGTGTAAGTGAGGTAGCAAACCCCAACCCCAACTCCAGCTCCAGCTCCCCAGCTCCCCAGCTCCCAGCTCCGTCTCCATCTCCCAACTCCAAGTCCAACTCCAGCGTCGTCTGTTTGGCAGCGTAATTGTGTTAAAAATTACTCAGGCATCTTAATCACTTTGGTAAATATTTTGCTTGCCCGTCTCGCAGGCAGGCAGGCAGGCAGGCGGCTGGCTGAAGGAGTTTTCGATTCGAGGTTAATGCGCTGCAGCTGCAGCTCTACAGCTCCCAAGCTCCACCAGCTCCAGACTGGCTTCGACTTTGGCAAAATGTAGCTAGTTCACAAAATCCCCATCAGAAATCCGCATCATGAGTGGGTGTGCGTGTGTATCGAGAGCCGAAACATGCAAACTCCCCAAACGAGCCGGAGTTTTCATTCATGAAATTGCCCCGATTGGTTCCTAAGTTTCAGCTGGAGACCAGGAGGGAGGAGGAGGGAGCTGGAAGCAGGAGGGAGCAGGAAAGCAACTCAACTTGATTGCATGTTCGGGCTCAGTTCATTTTCAACAGCATCAAGGATCAAATGCATTAAATACGAGAACGAGACCAAGTCGCTGCCATCGGATGTTGCAACTTGTGCACAGTGAGAAATATTGATTGAATAATTCAAAATGATCCAAAATATATTTGTTAAATTAACAAAACAAGAGAGACTATTTTATCAAAGGTTTAATAGTCGATTTATCCTTGAAAAATAAAGAAAATATGAGGTACGGAATATCCCCCTAGATAATCAATTGTTTAAGCCTATAAATACCCTTTTCTCACTAAACTAAACCCTTGCAAATCTTACTAGTGATGTATATTATAAGCTAAAATATTATAAAAAATTTGAATTAAAATCATTGATAAATATTAATTTATGAAAAACCCTTCCCTATTCTTTTTGTGCATCTTGAACATCAAGTCAATGGCAAACAGCAACAACACACCTACTTACGTTCAGTTCGCTGCTTTATCAGAGCTGCTCATCTGGCGTCCTCTGTCCAGGGTCCCAGGTACATCCCCCCCAGCCCTCAACCCCCTTGCCCAGGAGCATCCACATCCTACGTACACATCCACATCCAGGGCGGGTGGCGCACCTGCGGCAAACTGCTTTGCAATTATGAGATTTTTTTGCGCTTCCTCTCTGCTCCGTTCGGCGGCCAGCGGCATGGAGTTATGCTAAACAAATCAGGAGCGGATTCGAGGGGGGAAACTGGAATCCAAGGGATCGTGAAGTTCCATATGGGGAAAGTGTGAATAAAATAAATAAATAATTTGGGATCCAAAGGATCATTAGGTTCCGTAAGAGGAAAGTGTAAATTAAATATTACTTTAGCTTTTTTGAACGATTTCTTAGTATTTTGAATTGGAATATAATTAATAAAAATATTTAAATAAATTCAGTTCTGAATTTTGACTAACTTAAGGCCTTGTAAATGTAACCTTGAACTTAATTTAAGTTACAAATAATAGTACCCTCTTATACAAATTTAAAGATAGCTTTACGTTTAAAATAAAATAATTAATCAATCCTAAAAATATGTTTTATTATTTTTTATTAAGGCATTCTCTTATTCTCTTATTATTTATTTATATAATACCTTTATTTTATTTATAATAATATTATTTCGTATATATACATATTTTATAAAATATCTGGCAGCTTTAATAAATATATTTGGGTATAGCTTAACATAATAAAATTAAGTGTAGCATCAGACTTAGTTCCTTTAAATTTAAATACACAAAAAATGCTTACTTAATACTCCTTTAAAAGAAAATGAAGTTATATCAAGCAAATTGGTCTAAATAAATCTTCTAAAATGGAAAAAATATATATTTATACTACAACAAGTACCTCCTCCAACTTACCTTTAAATTCCATTCCCACTTGACAGCCAGGAAACCCTTAAAAATCAAGGGGAACCCACTGCATTCCAGCCCTGATCGTCCATGGAAGAGGAGGAGTAGCCGCTTGCCAGGTCGATGATGTTGCAGGCAGCTTCTGTTGCCGCTGTTGCCGCTGCTGCTGCTGCTGTTGCTGCTACACTTTCTCTCTGTGCAGCAGCCCCGGCATCATAATTTAGACTGCAATCATCATTATCGTTCGAGACCAGCGACCCGAGAGCATTCTTGAGCAAAACGCCCGCACGTAGACATTTTGGAGAAGAGCTGGGTTCCAGGGGGAACTGGAGATGCTGCTGCTGCTGTCAGTCAGTGAGGAGGCCTCGCCTCGGACTTGGACTTGGACTTGGACTCCGGAGCAGTCAGTGAGTCTATCATTCAGTCAGTCAGTCAGTCAGTCAGCGCAAAGTTGCCAGCAATTTGCTCAAATAAAAACGTAAAAACGAAATGCTGCAGCAGCAACCCAGGAAGCTGCGCATGCGTCTCTGGCAGCATATAATTGTCTCTTGGGCAGGGACCTCGCTTTGGACTCAACCTGGCGAGGATCCACATCCCCAACCCCAACCACAGTCACTGACGGAGCCACACAGCTGTGCCTGCCACTGTGCAACTCGCTTTTGGTGGTGCTTCTGATGATGCCTCTGCCTCTGCTGCTGCTGCTGCTGCTGCCGTCCATGTCCGGCGGCAATTGTAATTACCGCAGTTGCGCCTCCCGTCCGTCGGGGCCAACGCCTTCGCCAATTCCACACTGAGCGGAAATGGTGGCCATTAACATTGAAAATTCCAATTTCCAATTTGGACTCTGCTCTTGAAATTAATGAGAGGAGCTATGCCTGTCTAGGTGCCTAGAAATCGTAAAAATTTATATGAAATCTTTCTTTATGATAACTACTTTTTTACTTAATAATTTATATATAAATTACTAATTTTTTTTAGATATTTTTTAAGCCTTGGAGGACGCTTTCCCTCAGTGTCCCGACTGGACAAATGCGCAGTAGCCTGGCATTTCAGTTACGCCTGCAGTTTGTTATTACGCGCATTATTTCTGCCGCAGCCCTTCGGTGTCCCAGCCCGGATCCCAGTCAGCCTCCCAATCTCTCTGGGATCCCCCTCTGCCCGTCTGCCCCTCCTGATTGCATTCAGTTAAGACTCCAGGGCAGAAGACATTTTACATTAGCTGCGCATTCCAAAAATCCTCTTCTCTTTTTTTCAGTTTTTTAGTTTTTTCGTTTTCGGTTCATATTTATTTATTTTCGTATTTTCGTAGTTTTTTTTTTGCGATGGAAGAGAAACTAATTAGAGTAGACTTAATGGAAATTCTGGTAGTTATTCATAATTTAGTTAAACGTTTTAGCATACAATGACAAAAGGAACTGCCAAGAGAGTTCCTAGAGATTTAAGTACAATAATGAGTTATGTTTTTTGTGTTTTTTTTTAGGTTTTTTTTTTTTGGGCAGCTAAGGATTGTCAGAGTTTTTTGGAGGGGAGGGTAGGGAAGTTAATTATTTAAGAACTTAAACTAACCAAGCGTTTTCACTGTACATAGCACCGCAAGATAAGAATCGAACTTAATAGCACCTTAATAGCATAATTGGAAGATCGGATTGGGGGTTTTGGGTCTTGAGATCCCAAAATGATAGCATAACTAGCAGTTTGGAAGTGATTCGATTTTGTTCTCAACTAATATCACAATGTTGCTCGCTGATTCTCTCTCTTTTTCTCTTCACTTCAATGCAGATTTTCGATAAAATTTTATTATAATATATCATAGTTAATCTTTGATTCTGGAATTCTTAGGACTAGAAGGCAAATGTAAGCTAAGAGTTTGAAAAGTTTTGAGTCTTTTGATTAGCTATCCATAGTTATTGCTTTAATTTACATAGGTTAGTTTTTGAGTTTTTTAGTTTTTTGATTTCTTGATTTAAAATTTCGAAAAGCGCTATAAAAATATTCCTGAAAGCGATTCGAGTAAAATTTTACTTGAGTTTAGTTGAGTGAAGGATTTTCTTTTTCTTTTTTTCTTTATAATTTTAAAAGGTTTATTAGTTTTAGTGTTCCTTTGTTTCTAGTAAATGGAGTTTTATTAAAAAATACTTGACTTGGATGCATTTAGCATTTAATGCTTACAATTTTTATAACTTCTCAGAAGCGTTAAGTTGAAAAAATCTTAAACTACTTATTTTTCTTTCTTTGTTAAAAATATGTTACGTATATCTGGTAAATATATATTTTATATGTATATATATATATGGGCTATCTGTTGTCATTTTTATTGTTTTATTTATCCATTAGTCAAAAAGTTGATTAGGCCTGGCAAAAGTCGCACAATGTACAAGGCAAAAAATGTCTATCTTACAGTATCTCAAATTGAGTTTTATTTTTGGGTTTTCCTCTTGTTTTTTTCTTTTGGTTTTAAGTATCAAAAATTGTTGTTTTGTTTGTTTGGTAAGGCACTTCCGTGTGACGGAAATATATAGCACTATATATCTAAGTGTGTAAATCTAGATCTATATTTCTATATTTATGGCATTTGCCTATGTATATACACACACACACGCAGAGAGTGTACCGCTTCGACGGCCCCAGCTTAGTGTGCCCGTAAATCTCCGCCGCCTGGCGAAACAATCACTTGGAGCTGATCCAAAGCCAAACTGAATTATGTTGATGGAAACAATGAATAAACCCGACGGCAGGCGACAATCCTGCACCGCACCAGCACCCCCCCCCATGGCTACCCTGGCTACCCTGGCCAACACAGGCCAAACTTCAAACTGAAACTCAAACTCAATTTTCGCGCTACAATTACAAATGACGGCGATAAATTTCGCGAGCGGAGACAAAAGGAAAGTTGGATGCCAGCCATTCCCCCACTGAATCTGAATCTCTGCTTGTCTCCCCCTTTAACCCCTTGTTGCCCCATTTTGCGGAGAGGAAGTGATAATAAACGCACGACACGCGCGCCTTGTTTAGAGATTTATGCGTGCCACGGACTAGAACCGAGTGAAAATAGAGGCGAAATGCTTAAAAATAGTGCAGCCAAGGCACTCGACCAAAAGATTACTTACAAAAATATGCAATTTGTAGACAAATATGTACAAAATACTGTTAAAAAAAATTACAAAATAATTTAAATAGATTTTATAATAATGTTCCATATAAAAATATTATAAATGCATTTGCAACTCCAAGATAAAGTAATTCAAAAAGTAGTGGCTAATATTTATAAAAATAAAAAACCTATATATACTTTCTTTTCCAGGAATTAAGTTCTGTAACCTTAAGATCTTCAAAAACCCCACATATCCCTTTATTATATAGCCCAGGGTATCCTTAAAAAAGGAGAAAAATCCCCTGCAAACTGCAAATAATGTCAGGCCATGGCGATGGTGGCCAAAATGATGCACGACCCGTGCGGATTATACAATGCGGCATCATCACATCTAGGCCCGGCTAATACAGTCCGGCCCATAAGTCAACCACAGCCCGCCCTCTCCCCCTAACTGCCCTGCTCTGCGAAAAAGTGATGGAGTGCAACATGCTAGCTGCAACACGCGGCTACTTAGCTGCCCCTTGCCCTGATTTATGGCCCCGGAGATGCGACAACTCCTCCATTTTCCACACACACACACACCACACAATGTCTGTCAATTGGGGCATTTTCACTGCTTAATTACATTGGAAAAGCCTAAGAGAGAGGGAAAAGCTAGAGGGGGAGGAGGGTGGCGAGGTCGCCTCGCCAACGTCTGCAGTTCGTGTTTGTTTTGCAACCCCGCACTTATTAAGGAATTAATTTAGTCATTGCAAAACAAGGTCAGACATTAGCCGCAAACTGCAATGCAGCAAGTCCCGCCAGCAAGGACCTCTCCCCCCACCCACCTGGCACCCACTTTTCACCCACATTTTCCACCCACTTTCCACCCACTTTAGCACCCACCTTAGCACCCACTACAACTCCCACGACGACGACGATGGCCTTCTTCGTGCTGTGAGGCCATTAAGACCCCCGAAAGAAAATTTCCATGCGAAGAACAAGGACTTGAATCGCCTTTACACCCACCTCCCTCCCACCAGCCTGTCCCCTCCCCCGCGTACATCGGCGTGGGAAAAACCTGCCGAAAGTGGGGGGCTGCGTGCCAAAATGCAGTTTCGTGACCGGCGAAAAGGAGCTGACTGCGCCTTGTAAGCGATTCCCATTGCCTAAAAGCTTGTAAGCCAGTTTCCGGCTCCGGCAGCGAGTACGGCCAAAAACTACGGGTTTTCGAGTCCGGCTAAAGGCATACCACAGGCACGGCAAAGTATAGGTTTTAAGCTCATGTTAAAATAACAAAAAAAATGTACATATATGAGTGAAAAATCCACATTGCCAAATAATAACCAAAATTAGATGTTTGAAGGCTGTAACTTAAATATATATTTAAGCCTAAATTGAAATAAGGAAATAAGTTAAGATTGAAGGTAAGACCTTAAGAAATATTTAAAGAAAAGAATATCCTAAGAAAAGACTCTCTTTAAACTCAAGTTTTAAAATCGGAAAGAACTTTGGCTTGTTTTATTTCTTTTGCATTTATTAAATAATTAAGAGAGAGGCTTTTCTTTGCTCATAACTCATTTTGTATTTATTAAATAAATAAAGAAAAGCCTCATTAAATTTATTTAATAAATACAAATTAAGTTATGTTATTAAATAAATGAAAAGAGAGACTTTTCTTTGCTCTTAACTTAATTATGTATTTATTAAATAAATAAGGATAAGGTCCTTTTTATTTCTGTAATAAATACAAAATAAGTTAACTAATTAAATTAATAAAGAAAGGCCTCTTTTTCTTCGTTTAATAAATACAAAATAAGTGAAGAGTAAGTAGCTGAAAATCAACGAAAATTCCAATTTAAAAATAAAAATACTAACCAAAATTCCAACCTGAAAAACTAAAAGAAAAACCAACTCAAAATAATAACAAAATAGGTTTATAAATTCTGTTTTGTATGACATTGTCCCTGGGTGTGGACTTTGTTTTGTTTTATTTTGTGAAAAACGGTTTTGTGAACTAAAAGCTAATCATAACCAACTAGAATAACATAAGTTAATAATTTATTTAAACGTTTAGCTAAGAACTAATAATCAATAAGCGGGAGTCGGGGCATTGTTTCTTTCCTTTTTGTTTATAATAAATTTCATAATAAATAACGAAAAACTTTAACTTGAAACATGGAAACGAACCCGTTTGGAGGGGGCGGGGGAATTGAGAGATGTTTTATGAACTAAAGAAAACTTAAAGGTTTTTATTTCATTTCATGAAAACAAAAAGTAGTAATAGTGTGTTGAGAGGGGAAGGGGGAGTGTATAAATCAATTGCAAATACAATTTATAATTTAACAAAGTGTTTTTGTTGAACAAAAAAAAAGGAATAGTATTTTTTTGTGGTTTTCTTTTTTCATAAATCTCAATAGAAATGAGTTTTTTTTCTTTTTGTGCCCTAGGGAGAATTCTTTGTCTTTTGTTTGTGTGTGTTTGTGTGTAGAATCTACAATAAAATTAAATTTAAATTAAATTAAATTAAATAGAGTACTATTAAATTAATACAAATCGTTGTGGTAGAAGTTGACATATCTGCTGAGTAGGGTTACGAATAAATTAAGAGTTAACTAAGAGTTAACTAGGAGTTAACTAAGAACCTAATGCCCTCCATTATTAGCCTATGTGTAGCGAGAGTCTAGCTTAATAATTTCAATGTTGCTCGAAATGCTGTGAGATCAGATCGACGGGGGGATCTGATCGCGCCTATATATGTATATATATTAGATATAGCCTAAGTTTTGTGGAACATGGAATTGCCTAGCTGTATCGAAGATCCCGGCTGTCCGAACTCCTCTGGCGGGGGTTCGATTGGCTCAAGGGGATCTGGCAACTAGAACTAGTTAAGTGCTAATACGTTGGGTGGTGGTGGTGGTGGTGCTGGTCGGCCCTCTCTCCTCCTAGTTGATGGTTCTTTAGCCTAGTTGTTTTTTTGTTTTCTTTAACTGTAGGTAGTAATAAGGTTCCTCAGTCTTCGCAGAGATTTCCGGTACAAGTACAAGCTGCTCTAGTTAATAATATTAATATTTTTGTTAGCACTAAGCTGGGCGCGCCGCGGGTTGACCCTCCTTCTCCTCCTAGCAGGTCAGGAACCGCCGCCTGCCGCTGGCATACCCACAGCGTTAGGCGCTCTCCGTCTTCACGACAATGGGCATGGGTCCGCCCAGGGTCAGGCCTGGCTGCGACTTCTGCAGCAGCTCCTCCTGCAGCAGGCTCATCGGGTTCATGCCCAGCCCCATATTGAGGCCCATTCCCATGCCCATGTTCATGTTCATCTTCATGTCCAGCAGCGGATGGGAACTGGGCGACTTGGGCTCCTCCAGACGGTCGCCGCTGCGGCGGGACTCCCCGCGGCCCTCGCGACCCTCGCGGCCTCCTCCCTCGCGACCCTCACGCGGTCCGCCCCGGGACTCGTACCGCGTGTGCGTCCTCATGTGCCGCGTGATCATGTCGCGGCGACAGGCCGCGTAGGGGCACTGCGGGCACTTGTAGGGCTTCTCGCCCGTGTGCGTCCGCTGGTGGGTGGACAGGTGATCGGAGCGGGAGAAGACCTGGCCGCACACCTTGCAGGTGTACGGCTTGACGCCGGTGTGCAGGCGCATGTGGCGCGTCAGCATGTCGGAGCGGGCAAAGGACCGGCGGCAGACGTCGCAGGAGTAGGCTTTGGCAATATCATTGGCGGGATTCCGGGACTTGTGGCGCGAGGCCATGTGCTTGGCCAGGCGGTCGTGCAGCGAGAACATCTGGCCGCAGGTGGGGCACACATAGGCCACATCCGAGCCCGGTGGCATCTCCTCCACCACCGGCGACACATCCAGATTGTAGCGCCAGGCCACCGTCTCCTTGGTCGTCGGCGAGGCCACATCGCCCTTGATCACGGGCACACCCACCGTGGTAGTGGGCACGTGGGGATGGCCGTGCATCTGCTGGTGGTGCAGCGGATGCAGTGGCATCTCCAGCTTGATCATGGCCGCTGCCGCCGCCGCAGCCGCCGCATGGGCGGCGTTCATGGCATTGGCGTAGGGCGAATTGGGCGGCGGCTGGTGGTTGGGCGTGGCAGCGGTGGTGCTGGGCGTGTGCCCGGAGTGGCTGCTCGAGGCCGGCGACAGGGCATTCATGCTCTCCAGGCTGCTGGCCGCACTCAGGGCCGGCGGTGGTGGCATCATGGCCGCCGAGGAGGCGGACGGGGAGGGGGACTCTTGGTAGGAGGAGGAGGATTTGGAGCCCGATTTTTTGTACTTCTTGATCTCCATGTCGCTGCGCATGCACAGGTCCAGCGGACGCTCCTGGGGCGGCGGCATGGGCTTCTTGTCGCCCCCCTTCTTGCCCTTTGGCTTGGGACTGGTGCGCTTCTTGGGGGCGCTGCTGCTGCTGGTGGTGGTGGTGGCGCTGCTAGTGTTGGCTCCACTATTGGTCACCGAGGACTCGCTGCGCGGCGGCGAGGGCAGCGAGGGCGGCGGCGAGGCATTGGCCAGCAGGACATGGGGCAGCATGTGATTCGAGGCGGAGGAGGAGGAGGTGATGGTGCCACCCTTGGGCGACGTCTCCGTCTCGGAGGCTATGGAGGAGGGCGTGTGCTGGAGCGGCGAGGGATAGAGATCGTGGCGCCGGCGGAACACCTCGTTCAGATACTTGGTGTGCAGATAGTAACCGAACAGGGGCGAGGGTATCGGGAAGTACCGATCGTAGGGGCTGGGTATCTCAGTCTTGATGTCCACGTGCAGGGGATTCTCCTTGTTGAGCTGCTGTTGACTCGGATGCGGATGCGGATGGGGATGATCCTGCGGGAGCAGATTGCTCTGCGCCGCCTGCAATTGCAGCGGACTCATGCTGATCCTGGGACTATCCTGATCGTTGTCATCGCTGTGCGAGAGCTCGAGATCCTCGCCGGAGATGTCCTCGTTCTCCTCGTTCTCCTCCAGCAGCAGCTCGGGCTCCTCATCCTCGCTGACTGGCTGCTCGCTCTTGATGTACTTGGCATGCTGCTGCTCCTCAGAGTCCTCGGGATGCTCCGCCTCCTCATCGTCGTCCTCGTCTTCGCGAATGGATTCCTCTGTGTGTTCGCCATCCTCATCGTGGTCGGGGTCCTCGGCATCCTCCTCCATATCCATGGGTTCCGCCTTGCAGGCCAGGCCATTCGAGTGACCCTCCTCCTCCTCCTCCTTCTCATTGTTGTTGTTATTGTTATTGTTGTTGTTGTTGTTGTTATGATGCAGCTTGTCCAGGACCGCCGATAGCCTCTTGCGCTTGCGCTGCTTCCACGGCACCACGATGTTGTTGTTGGCCACACTGGCCTGGTTGTTGTTGTTGTTGGAGTGACTGGTGGCCACCGCAGCAGCCACAGCCGCCGCCGCTGCCGCCTGCTGATGGAGACTCAGGGCCAGGGGCAGGTGATGCGGATGCGGCGGCGGAGGATGCTGCTGCTGCTGCTGCTGATGGTGGTGGGGATGCTGCTGCTGCTGGAGATGCGGATACGGCAGCTGGCCATACGGAGATGCTGCCGCTGCCCCGGGCGCCGGATACATATGCGGCAGATACTGATGCGGGTGATGGTGGTGGTGGTGGCTCAGATTGTGATTGAGGTGATGCGGGGGCGGCGGCTGCGGGTGGGGATGGGAGTGGGTCAGGTGGAGCGGGTGGGCATGGTGCTGGTGCTGCGGCGGCGGTGGCGCCTGCGACGGCGGATTGTGCGGATTCGTGTGGTGACCATGCCCCATGGGGTCGGTGCCTTCTGCCATCGTCATGAGGTCAACTTTTTGTGGCTTCAGCGGTGGAACGGAGCCTCCAACGTTTTGGGTTAGGGATATGGTGGTTGGACGCGGCTGCTCCTGCTCCTCCTGCTCCTCCTCCGGCTGGGACGAGCTTGGCGTGGCGTGCAACTCCACCAGCACCAAGTCCGACAGCTTGCGCGGCCGGGAATTCTTGCGGGAGACCTGACGAGACTGGGTGGCCTGCAAAAAGTAAGAAAATAAATGCGAATTTTATTAAAAAACATATATTAAATACATTAAATTAAATACATAATAATTAATATATTTTTTAATGATTTTAGTACCTGCTTATTGGTTTAATATATTGTTAATATATGTTATTTGTTAATTTAATTGTTTAAAAACATATATTAAAACAATAAATACCTTTAAATACCATTTTTAACCTGCTTATTTCTTTAATTAAAAAAATACACTCTACATAACCTCTACACATCTTGGGGGAAAAACTTATAAACTGCAAGGCCCTGTCTATATGCAGTCTCCAAAATGAGTAAAACCTATAATTTATATACTAATTAAGTACTTTAACTATACAACACTAAAGAGAATCACACATATTTGCAGTTAAACAAAAAGAAATTCATCATTTTCATAACAAGACACCACAAACCATATTTCTTTTAAATAAAAATTGTAATTTCAACAAATATAAATAAGTAGAACACGAACTAATCACTTTAATTAAATATAATACAATTTAGGTAATATTTCTACACAATTTATTAAGTTTTCAAAGAGCCTGCGCGACCAGTTGGAGGAGAAAAATTCTTCTGCGACGCGAATGTGAACATCTTTCTGTCTCCATGCGAACGAGGCAGGCTATCTCGCTCTGACACACGCCCACTCAAGGCAAGATAATAAATATATCAGGTCATCTCTTTCGTTATCGTTATCTACTTGTTAGCCACAGAGTTGCCATACTGACGCCACTCCTACGCAAGCGTATACTTGTTACGAAACTACGTTAATGAGGGGAAACTGTATCTCTCCAGAGTTGCCAGATTGGCGGAAATGCTGCGCTTGCGTAACTAGGTTAAAAGGAAATGTAAAAGAGGGGGAAAAATTTAATGTTTGATATGCAAAGAGCCTGATAAATTAAGTACTAGTATTATCATGATATATAGGATAATTAGAGGCACTGAGTTGGCTTTCAGCAAAGGAAATTAAAAGGTAAAGGCTTTTCTTCAATGCCTACTTCTTGCCAGTATTGCCAGATCGCCGCCACAGCTACGTAAGCTCACATTTCTTACGTTACCACGTTAAGGAGAAGAAAATTAGGAAAATATGTATGTTTGATCTTTAAATAGGAAACTGTGGGGAACTGGTGGCAATCAGTCAAGCATCAAAATGCTGCAATTTCTCGGCGTCCGTTTGAGTTGGCTTTCAGTCAAACAAATAAATAAGATAAATTTTGTGCTGAAGCTGCCAAAAAAAAAAGAAATAACGTAACGAGAAGACAGATGACAACAACGGCGGCATTTACGCTGCGTTAGTTTTATGCGTTTGTTAGTGTGCGGGGGAAAAGGAGTGGAGCACCCTGGACGGGGTACAGTTGGGTGCACGGAGTCCCCACACAGTCTCCAACTCCCGCTGTGGGAATTTTTATGGCGCTGCCAGCAGATTTTATGGCGCTCCAAGTTTATGGGGCCTTTGGATTTTGGCGCTGCCTTTGCCTGCTCCTGCTCTCCTCTTCCTGCACCGCCGCCTTGCCTCTAAGCTTCTGGTCAGCGAAATCAATGAAGGAAAGGCGACAGCACAGGACGACAGGAAAGGACAGCACTGGACGACGTCGACGACAGCCGTGGGACGGGACCAGGATCGCATCGCATCTCGCCGTCTGGCGCCAACATTCGCAAATAATTAAAAGTTACCACACACACATGGACAGTGGGGGAAGAGGGTGGACTGCTACTGCTACCGAACTGAAAGCAGTTGGCAGCCCCGCAAAAGGACAAGGCACCACAGCGACAACAACAACAACAGCGAGTACAGCAACGACGGCACGTCTGGAAGGACGTTTGCTGCATTGCGCTTATCCTTGTGATATATGAATATTGTGCACACACGCACGTAGCTGCGAGCAGGGGGGTGCAGTTGGGAGCAGGAGCAGGAGCAGGAGCCGGACGAAGCTTTGTGCTGTGTCTGCCATAAGCCGTCAGTTTATGGTGGAACCTCACCATTTTTACACAGAGAAAAAGGGACTTCCACGAATATAAAAGAATATAGAAAAAATATAGAATATAAAAACTAAATAAAAACTTAAACAAATTCCTAAGAAAATTATTACAATTATTAAAGAAACCCAATAAAGCAGGAAATATATTAGTAATGTAAGCACCTCATTTTATATAAAACCTTTTAGTGTAAACACTTTGTTATATAGTAATCGATAAATGCCTTCTTGTAGATTATCGATAAATATAAGCTAGGAAAATTTATACGGTCACTTTGGCACCGGAAACAGAAAAGAAGAGAAGCAAAATAAAAGAAAAAAGCTAAAATCATTAGAAATAAAATAAATCTTATGTTATAAAAACAAAATAAAAGCCAGAAATTATAAGTATTTCTATTAAAAATCCTATATAACCCCTTTTTGCTGTCAGTGCACTCGGTTGTCGTTGTCCTTCTGTTGGCAATTTGCGCCTACAACTGCCTGGAATGGGAACGGACTACGGGGTCAGGGGTTAAGAGTAAGGGGCAGCAGGAGTCCATGTCCTTAACGGTCACGTGTTTGCTTTACGTGTTGAGAAAATGAAAAGAGTCGGGCTGCGAGCTGAGGAGAGGTGTTGATGGGCCAGCGACAGGGACACCTGTGTCCATCTGCGTCTCCGCCCATCCTTGCACCTTTCAACCCACCCACCCCCCTTGCCAGTTAGTGGCTTGCTATTGCCATTGTTATTGTTGTCGCATATGTCTGCTGCCCCTTTTTGGCTTAATGGAGTGCGTGTCCTTTGTGCCCCTTTTACTCGCTTTTAAAGTTGTAACTTTTTCGATTTCACAACTTAAATGGGAAAAAACGGGCAGAAAGTTTGTGTTTTTTCTTTGCATATCATAATTCATGTTCTATTTCCGAGAACAGGGTCAGCCTGCCCCCTCTTCTTCTCCTTTTATTATCCACCCGAAGGGCAATTAATATTCTTAATTAGGGTAATTAAACAGCGCAATGCTGACAACTATGCGAAAAACTTTACACCAACGAATGTTGCCACGGCATTGGCTCCCTTTGCTTTTCCTTTTCCACTGTCCCCTTCATATATATGTACATATATATTCATAAAATAAAGTGAACAAAAAGCTGGAAAAAAAACATAAATTTTCACGCCAGTCGGAGCCGGAGTTCTCTCTCTTCTGGGTTCCGTTCTCCGAAGGTTCCGCCGCTTTGGGGCCTTGTTAGCACGCGAAATCGGGGATCGGATTCGAGCAGGGGGACAACGGGACTCGGGGAGAGTTGTCGAGATTTTTGATTTATGGCTGGCAGAGTTTGGATAAACACAAATATACATACGTACTACGTATATCTGTATAAACGGTCCTACACTCTTGGCCAAGTGTTAATTAACTCGCCAAAGAAGTTAGCCATTCAAATCGATAAAGTTATGAACAAAAAGGATAGGGTTTTTATAAAGAACAAATAAATCAAGTCAGATAGAATTTTTATAAAGAGGAATACTATTTATAGATAGTTTACCCATATACTATAATTTATTTACTAAATAATTTATGGCAAAAATATTGTAATTTTTAAACAACCCATTAACATCCACTTATATTTTATCTTTTATTAAAAGTAGAAATGTTTTTTTATGGCTTTTTAAATATCTGTTTACTTTTTTACTTAATTTCTTTGTGAGTTTTAGAAAAGAGTATCCCCTGAATCGTTATATTTAATTCTCAGTTCCTTTGTGTGAATTTTTGTTTCCATTTTTTTTTGGGGCGAAAGATTACATAATGGGAGAAACGGAAAAGACAGAATGGACTTGTCAGGCGATGTGGTGGAAGATGGTGTGAAATTATGCTAAATGAAGTGTTAATTTTCGGCCACGGGTGGAATGACTTTCCTGCGGGGCCCCCAAAAAAGAAACCATATAAAATGCGGGAAAACTGCCGTCAGAGATTTAATTAAGCTTTTTCTAGAGTGTAAACATGGCGCTAATAAGTCGCCAGTTAAAGACCCAAAAAGAGCGGACAGCGAAACATGCTTGTAAGCAAATGTTTGGCAAAGTGGAACGGCGAATGCCAAGTGCTCGTAAATGATCTGAAAACTGAAAGACTTAAGCACTGAAAACCGAAAGCTGGAAAGTGCAAGCCAAGTGCAAAATGCTGCTTAATTACGCCAAACAACGAACAATGAACAACCCGGCGAACAACGACACGGCAACGACAACAACTGGCCCCAAACAACTAGGAAGCACATAGCATAGCATAGCACATCGCATTAAATGGCGCTCATTTGTTGTCAACAATGGCAAAAAAAAAAAAATAAAAAGAAATAAATACAACAAATATATATAGCAATAAAACGAGAACCCAGATTTGCCAAAGCGGCTTTGTCTTACTGCGCTCGGCAAAACTGTGAACAGAAAACTGTCAGCGGGAAAACTGAAAACTGAAAATGTGCAATGCCATGGAAATCTGATTCACGGCCAGTTTTTGAGGCAGTCCAACAACCATAAAGGTGGCCATAATAATTATTATAATGACGCCACGCACTTGGCCATTCGAAAGAGATGCACTTTAACAAAAAAGGGGAGGTTTAAGGTGGTTTTTAAATATTTTTCAAACTGAATTTAAGCTTTAAAAATATCTGGGATTATAATTGGTACGTTTAGGTATAAGAATAATATTTTAAAAATAGCATAGAGTGTATTATTTGTATTTAAAAAAGTATTAATCAAAAAAGTATTTAAGTTTTAATTATTATGTTATGTTTATGAATCGGAATAATCTTTTATAAATAACTTTGGATGTTTTATGTGTATTTCTTTTATATTTTTTATTATTTTTATTCTTTTAGATATTTATTATATTATTATTTAAAATAAATATATTTTATAGCAAGTTCTATTTTTTATAATTATGAAAACAATTATAAAACCAAGATATGAAATTGTTACACATGAATGCATGCTCCCTAAATTAAATAACTTTTATTACGTGTTTACACTTTGTATTAAGTGAGCTTTTGTGTAAAAATAAACATAAACAATTTGTAGCCTGTCTGCACTGCTGAGTGTCCACTGTATTTGCTTGGCATTTGTCACGCTTATTACACACAGCGAAACTTGATGAAGTTTTTGTTTTTTTTTCTTTTCTTTTTGCCAGCCCCAGCCCCTTTTTTCCTGGTGACTGAAAGACGCCGCGATAAGCCGCATGCCATGTGCCTCCTGTGGCATGGCGTCTGTCCCCCGATAGACCCCCCTTTAACCCCTCAAAAAATAAAGAAACAAAACCCTGCCTTTTAAAAGCAACCAACAACGACAACAGAGTTAAGCAAACAAAATTGCAGAAATTAAAATGTAAACAAATTGTTTTGTGTGCGGATTGCTTCTGCTGCCTGTTTGCCACGCCCCTCTTGCAGTGGAGGGGCGGGGGGTTGCTGCTTTACTGTGTGGCCATTAATCTGGCAAATGTCTCTGACGCCATTTAAGCCACACTTCACTCGAGTTTACTTCACTTGTCTTTGGTCGTAATAAACGACATCATAAACATCAGCATTCAACGTGATATGCATTGATAATGGACGAACCAGGAGAGGCAGGCGGAGGGGAGGTTCGGGAGGCTCGGGAGGAAAAACTTCAATCACAAGTGCAAAGCCAACAACAGCAACAACAACTCGTTGCTGGAAGGCAAACAAAGCATGACGGGGCAGAAATATGGCTAATAAAATAAAACGCCATTTGCTTAGCCACGACAAACGGCAGCGACAGCGACAGCGACGGCGGACTTCAGCTCATCAAACAAGAAATAAAAATAAAAAAATAATACAACAAAAAAGTGAGGGAAAACTCTCAACTGAAGCGATGCTCTTTGAACGCCTACAACCAGAGCTCACCATCTCACTATCTCGCTCTCGCCTAGCTGTTGCTGGCAGCCAATGACAGCGGCAACATGTTGCTGAGACCGCCCCCTCCTCGGCAACACGAGCGCTCACCCAGTGGCTGGAAAAGCTCTGGTTTAATTGTTTTTGCTGGGAAAAAAGCCAAGGAAAATTCAAAGAAATTGGGGAATTAGAGAAGAAAATGTGGCTGGTATTTGGGTAAGGAAAAAAATATTTATGGCTGTCTTAGGGTATGGTAAAGGTGGGGTTTTGCATCTAGTTTGACTTTTTAATTGCCAGCTAATGGTATTTTTTATTATTAAAAAACCTTTGGGAAATATATGATACAGTTAAGAATTTTTACAACGTTGGAACATTTATTTAATAATATTTTATAAATTATCAAGGTATGTTATCCACCAAGTTTGTTTTTTTAAGTGCCAGCTTTTTGTAATTTTTATTATGAAGGAACTTCAGAGATAAATATTATACTGTTAAGAATTACAACAGTCGGAACACATATTTAAAATATATTTTGTATATTATAAAGAAATGTTTTCCATCTAGTTTTAGTTTTTAATTGCCAGCTAATTGTATTTTTATTATTAAGGAAGTGTAAACATTTTTTTTGCAACTGTTAGCACACTTAGTTAATTTTTTTCAGAGCATTATTTTATCAATTAACAAACCTATATTATCATTGAACTCCCTCATACCCATCAGCATTTCCTAGAACTCTTCCCCCAATTTATCTCTGTCATAACAAATGTAAAATCTCCCCTAAACCCATCAAAACTGAACTCTGATCTTTTGCATCTCTTCAATTATACTCGTATTTCTCCCTATTTCATTATCACTTCGCTCTCCCCCGCCTGATCATCATTCCCTGAGCGCCGAACCGAACTCATTTATTATTACTAGCTGTTACTAGTGGCTAGTAGCTAGTAGCTGCTACTACATACTACATACCATCAATTGGCAGCCTCCGTCTCGGTTTCAATCTGAATCCGAGCTTGGCGCACTGCAATTAAAATGATCACTGTAATTTGAAAACGACTGCGAATTGGCCCGGACCAAATTTGACGTCAATATGTGAGCTAACGATATGCTAATTAGTTGGCACTGCTGTGGCTACCGGTGGTGGACTTGGATCATTAATTAAGAGGGGCTCTGATCTCTGAGGATTGACGTGGTTGCCAGGTTGCCAGGTTGCCAGCTTGCCAGGCGTCTGGGCCAGGCCATCGCTACCAACTTGGCCAAGTGGATAATGCCAGATAATGGCGATTTCCTGCCACCAGGGCAATTGTTGCTGCCGTGCCAAGGAGCAACCGAGCAACACCCCAGCATCGGAGCAACACCGTAGCAACAGGCTGCCCCTGGCTGACCGCAGCTTAAATAAAATTACATTCAAATTCAATTGTAAATGCATTTTATCTGTTGGTTTTGCTGCCACACTGCCGCTGCCAGTGCCGCTGCTGCTGCTGGGGCTGTAAACTGCAATCATGTTGCACATTTTTCTCTGGCAGGCCGAGGTCCCAAGTAGTCCCAGTCTGGGGCCAGAGAGACTAGAGACGCTGGCCTTTTACAATCAAATGTAATTATTTTTGCAATATACACCTTCAGCTGCTGGTGCTGCTGCTTCTGGTGGTGCTGGGGCACAGCAACAAGTTGCTTAGCATACTTCCGTTTGAGCCACAAAAGGCCGCGCCCGAACCTGCCATGGCCTGCAACCTGGAATCGTCTCTGAACTTGGCTATATAGCTTGGGATCCCGAAAGGGGGATCGGGATCGCGTGATCAAAGTCAATTTAGCTGCGATATACAGACACATTTGTTTTGCTGCCGCTGCTGCTGGTGCTGGGCTGTGGCAGCCACTTCTGTTGCACGTAGGCCGGCCCAACGATCCTGTCGTCATCTGCTGCTGCCGCCGCTGGTGCAGCTAAATTAAACCATTGCCGCCTTATCGTTGCCAACTAACTGAGGCGCCTAAAAGGGCCACAGAAATTGGCAAGGGGAAAAAGAGAAAAAAAAGGGGAAAAAAAGATGCAAACAGGTTTGCCCAGCCTGGGCACATTCTCTCTTTCTCTTGCTATTATGAGCTAGAAAAGAGTTTTAGTTTTTAATTAGATAAAAAACTACAGTCAAGAGGCATGTCTCATATGAATCTTAAAGAAAATACTGCTCACTGGTCACACTGCTGAAGTCAAGTGCTTCACACTGCCAGCTGGTCTCACTTTCACTGACTCAATTACGAAATTCCGCAAGCCTGGTCACATTCTTTAGGGTGACACTTCCTCTTCATGTTTTCTATTCTTGGATTTTGGCAAATGTTTTATCATAATTAGGCACACGATTTGCTGCTTAATTGCTGCATTAACATAAATAGCAGAAAAAGAGCTAAAAACGAAATGAAATCGAGAAACCGAAAAATCGCCACAAGCGAAAAGTCTTAAGAAATACAAAGAGTGAACAAAAAAAAAAAAAAAATGGTTTCTTTGACCAAACCAAAGATCCCTGGCTCATTTCATGCTAATTATATATGGCCGGGCCAAAATGAATGGCTGGAACGCCCGCCATTTTAGCCTAGACCAGAGACGAGCTGCGGCTTCATTTGGAGTCGGAAATTATTTAATTTTAACCTCTGGGGCCAGCAATCATCATTAAGCACGAGCTTCGACTGGCTGCGTATTTGTTTTTTCTTTCTTTCATATATTATTTTACTTTATTTTCCTTGTTTCTTTTTTTTTTTTTTGGTTTTTTTAGGGTTTCGGGTAAAAGGTTTTGGGTCAGCGCCAAGGGGGCAAAACCTTTGAGTGTCCGCCCACTCACTCCAATCTCCGGATCTCCCCTCCGCACTTCGTTTATCAGTCAAAAGCGATCTTTGCAATTAGCCTTAAACGCTTTTTGGCTCAACACGAATGCCCAAGAGATCCGAGAAACCCTCAACTGGGTCATCCCATCCTCAACCTCATCCTCATCCCCATCCTCCTTACACGTCACATTATCAGAACGAAATTATCGTATATCAACCTTCGGCCGCCGAGAACTGCAGCGCTGCATATTTATTTTTAATCATCTTTGTGAAAGCAGGTGAAATTTTTGGCATTTATGAAAGTGCATGGCGGCGGCAGCGTGACTCGGTTCAGTTCGGTTTCGGCTTCGCCTGGGCTTTTCGTATAAAAATTAATATAGATTGCATCGGGGCATATACATGAGAGCAACGGGCAACGGGCAACAAGTTGAAAGTTTTCCTTCCCCGTTTCTCGTTTTTCGCTTTGTGTAAAATTTATTATGCCAAAGGCCGATCATTATCGGGTAGCCAAATTATATATGCGCGCGCGCACATGATGCGCATTAAGGGTTCCCGTTCCCGTTCCCGTTCCCGTTTCCCACATCGATCCCGATCCTCGATCCTCGCAGGGATCCCGATCCTTTAGCCCGGTTTTGTGTTAACCACAGGCTCGCCTCGGCTCGCCGGGGCCAAAACTATAAAATGTCGCAGACTATAAATCCACTTGGGGCAATAAATTTCTCAAAATGTCAGCGCAGGCTCCCGCATTAATTACAGACTCCGCTCGAGATCTTGCTGCGAATATATATGTGGGATATGTGGGGATATTGGAGCCTGGCACAGCAGCAGCAGCGGCAGCAGCGGCAGCGGGAGCAGCAAATATCTCCATGTTGCCTGTGGCACGCCAGCAACACCCGCATCTGGTCTGGCCTGGGTCTGCTGCGTCCACCACTCGCCACCACTCGGGGGTAATGTGAGCCGTTCCCTGGGCTTGTAATCAATAGTTGTAACCACCAAAAGTGCACCAACGCCACAGTCAGTGGAACCACTTGTCGAACTAGGGATGTATGTGCGTATATCGGGAATATATCGCAGAAATATCGAAGTTATTAATAAGCATTGACTATAAACAAAAATATATCTAAGCAAAGAGATATATTTAATATCCAGAAATATCCAAGAAAGATATAAATGACCTGCAGATATGTTTACAAATACGTTATTTGTATATTTATCGATATGTAATTAATATAATCAATATATATATCGAACTCCTATTTAAATATCGATTTAATATCGATATTTTTAGCCATCCCTAACTCGAATGTATATGCAAGACTTGATGCTTTTTGTGACCGCAAAGGCAAGTGCAAAGCATTCAATTTTTGCCCCGTTGACTGCAACAAGTTCTTTCAATTTGCGTTGCCAGGTGGAGTCCACAACAACAACCACAACAACAACAACAAATAAATGCAACAAAAATAATAACAACAAGCCAGGCCAACAAGAAACAAATAAACAACAACAATTGCAAAGTTGCGCGTGTTTTGGCTCGCATTTTGATTGCCTACAAGCCGTGGCTGTCACTTTGCATTATCCCGAGACCAAGAGTTCAGAAAAGGGGTTTTATTTTCGAGTGAGGAGAGGAAAGGGGGTCTTTTAAGGGGATTTTGAGAATTGTTTTGGGTTGTAAGATATTCTGAAGAGCTCTTAAAAAGAGGATTTAAAATGCAAGTATCAAAATAAAGTATTAAAAGGAAATTTAGGCAATGTAAAAGATATTCATCTAACTACCTCAAAAATGTTGGTATTTTTATAGCAAATAAAAGGATATTTGATAAGAAAGTTTTACTAGCTTTAAGTACAAAAATCTTTACCACTAATTCTCCTTTAATTAATAAATTTTATGATTAATATCCCATAACTTGTTCCTTAAAATAATTCACCAGATGATGGAGATATTTTCTGTCGTGTTCCTACTCCCCTGAGATGTATTTTATTTAAGACATTTTGAAAGCTAAAAATATGCACATATCTGGGGACCCTCAATAGACACACTTAAAAAGGGTCGAGCATTAGTGGGTTCCATTTAAAACAATCTTTGTTAGTCGCTGAATTCCATTTAAATGAAAAATTCCTCATTGACAAGAAATGACCCTAAGCTTCCTTGGGGTTTTATTTTCTTTAGACAGCACTCAGCGGGGAGCACTGCCAAAGCTATTAATTTTCAGTGTCCGATCACAGTTTTTGGGTCTTTTGATTTTCTTACTGGTTTTTTGGGTGCGATTAAAGCGCAATTATGCTGTGTTTGATATGTTAATTTCGCTGGATCGCTGGATCGCTTGAAAAGAACACACAATTATGCTGCTGCTGCTGCTGATGGTGCTGGTGCTGCTGGTTAATTTATGCAGCTCGTGTTGGCCAAGAGATCGATTGATCGATGGCTGGACTCATCACCGCCAGGTGTTAATTGATTTCATTCGCTTGTAATTTGACTCGTTTGTTTATGGGGCCCCGTGTGTGTGTATATTTACCGTTCGCGTCCCGTTTCGTATCGTTTCGTTTTTCGAACTCAAACTCAATTATGACGACGAGAAGGGAGATATATATACGGTGGACAAATAAGACCAAAATCGAAAAACTCTCCGGCGTGTTGTGTGTGTTCAATGGGCCCGCGTATGAATGGAACTGCGCCTCCGCTGCGTGCTGCTGCCGCTTTTCTCTTGGCTTTTTGTTAATTAAGCTGTATTTCATGCAGCTGACGGATTTATGAATAAAGCGCCACCAACGAGACTTAAAAATCCAAAAAACGCACAAAAAACTCGCCCAGAAAAGTACACAAAAAAATCGCGGGAAAAAGTCGGCGACACCGAATAAGAAATACAAAAAAAATCGATATGCGAATGTGATGACACTGGTAGTTGGGGCGTGTCGAAAGAAATCTTGGCTAGCCGATGGATTACTTCTTAGCCATCTTTCGGAACATTGGAACATGTGTGGAACGCTTTTCTGGCCTTAATCGCCACCGGCCAACTTGGATATATATTGTGGCAATTGCACTTGCCAGTTCGCAAATTCGCAAAAGGTCGCCGGCCAATTGAGTTGTTGTTGTCGCTGCTCTTGCTTGACGTCATGTTAATTTTTTGTGTGTATGAGTGTGTGTGTGTGTTGGCCAACAAATACCGATTTTTATGGTCAGGTTGCCGCAGTCGCAAGCGCAGCTTGAGCAGCTTCAGGGGGCAGCTAGCCAGCCTCAGCCTCGATCGCCAGTTGCGACTGTCGCGAGCAATTAATCTTCAAAAGTGGCCAGGTCCAGCTGCATTTACTTTTTATTTCATTTTATTTTTTGTACATTTTTTGTATACTTTTTTGTTGTATTTTTTGTTGTTCTTGTTGTTGTTGAGGAGCCCCATACGAGACAAGACTTGGCAATCTGTCTAGAGTGCTCAGCTTCACTCGGTTTCAATGGCAGTCGGCGACGAGACTCCTTTTGGCGGAGAAGGTCGTGGACGACGCCCCCGCCAGTGGGGCACCTGCAGAGCTCACCAAGGAGTCTCCGGTTATGGCTATGCAGAGATTTAAAAACGTTTGAGATGGTTTTATAAGTTTAAACAATTTTTACCTTAAGGAAATGGCCTTTTACTAAATTTATTTTTTATTGAAAATTGTCTCTTCATTAATTTTTAAATATTTTCAAGGAAAAAAACTGGGCAAATACCGCTTTTTAATTTAATTTCAAAGCCCATCTCTATTCAAGCTGCCTCAAATGATCAATCCCCATGGATTCTCTACCCCTAGCCACCCCCTCGCGGCGCCTCTGAGTTGTCCTCGTCGCACACACGCATTAAATTCAAAATGCGTTTCAGCTTTAATTTTTTTTTAGTGAAGGTTGCCTGGCCGGCAACCAGGTGGAGCTGAGCTACAGCCAAAAGCTGCAGCCAGGCCAGGGTTGTCATTCACAGCCCAAAAAAAAAAAAATGTATAAAATAAGGCAGAGAGTGCAGCAGGCAGCAGCTGCGAACTTACCTCTTTGGCTCAGACTATGGTGGCTCACTCCGATTGCTGCAGATCTGGCATAGTCTGGAAAAATCAGAGAAGGGGAAGAAGCTTGGTTAGAAGATTGAAGACTGAAGATTTGGGAGGCTGCTGTTATGACAAATTGTGCGGATTTTTTAGCTGCTAATTGCTGCGGTAATTAAAGCAGAACACACAGTTGAGCGCGGAGATCATTAATCAAGCTGGAAATAGTTGGCAGGTTGGACAAAACTCTCGGCTCTGCGATCTCCGATCTCGAATCTGGGGAGGCTCATAAATATTTAATGGCCTAGGCAAATACCGAATACAAACGCGATCAGCTGGCGATCGAAGTTGCTCTCAGACTGCCTGGCGATTTCATGAAAATTTCGGGCAACTTTTAGTGGAGCTCACAGCCTCCCCAACTATCTATATATCTTAACTTTAGTATGCATATATATATATATCCCCAACCGACATTGATTGATTGAAGTGTTTTAATATTAGTTACAAAATTAGCCCCCTGAAAAAGAGCGGTTACCACCCACCAACTTGGGCAAATTAAGTGGGCGTGTCGGCAACCGAAAAAACAGTGGCCGAAATATGGGAACTTTGGCTTATATATAAAAATATAAAAAGAGAGAAAGAGATATAAAAAATAAGAGGGAAAAAGCCGCCACCACCAAACTGATTGATGAGGAAACCGTTTAGAATCGCCTTCGATAAATAATAATTTATTTAGTTTTTTGCTCATTAATACAGTAGCAACAACAATGTCGATAAAAAACAAACAGATGTCAAGCTGCAATTGTGGCTGCTGCCTTTTTAGGACTTGACAATTGCGGCTATTATTTGCTAATTCTTTAAACAATTTATAACAAGATTTGCATTGAATGCAGGGGGGAGGGAGTTAGGGATGGTAAATTGTGCGATAATATATTAATATATATCGATCATTATATCGAATGGATTAAAGTCCTTCACAGTAAAAACAGTCAATCAGGGAAAACATATTTTTTAAACCGACTAAAAACTATCTAAGAGTAAAAACGATAGCTTATCGTTATATAGATAATACAAAGGATTTTTTCGATAACACAAATATATGATTTTAAGGCCATATAATATTTTTAAGCTACATATTTCAGACAAAACAAAGGTAACAACGAAAAATAAATTGACTAAAAACAATCTGAATGTAAAAACCGACAACAAATCGATATAAACACCATGTAAATGATAATTTCGATAACAAAAATGTATGACTTTAAGGTAATTCTGTATATATTTTGTTGCCAATACATCAAAGCGGCGATTTATTCACTCAACGTGAACATCTCTAATGTGAATGGGGTGCGGGTGCTTTGTTTTGGCTGCTAATTGGCATGTTGCTGGCGTACCTGCGACATGTTGCTGGCGGGTGCAATTGAATCGATTGCCACCTGTTGCAATTAGGCATGCAACATGGCATGTTGCGGGCTGCGGTTGCCTAGCATGCATGTGCATGCATATGACCAGCAGCAATGTGACCAGTTTTTTGTGGGCTTCGACTGCGGCGGCGGCTCCTGCAGCTGTGCGACCTTAACAAATATGCGGCCAAAAGGCGAAAAACTTGTTCCTACGACTTCTAGTCATATATTTATATACATACACATATCTGTGCGCCTATTTGTATCTGTATCTGTATCTATATAGGCGGCTGCTGAGGCGCAGCTGTGGCCCGGCTGATAAACTCTGGCTTCGGTCTTATCGCGCACCCCCACAACAACAGCAGCAGCGGCAGCTCACCAGCGAAGCCAGAAGCCGCTCCCAGCTCCCAGCGCCCAGCTTCCCGCTTATCTCATGAACCTTGGCCCCTCAATCTCTGAATCTCTGCGTGCGTGAACTGGACCAAGGCGCTGGCATCACATCACATCACCCAATGCCGAACTATTCGACAACGCCTACTCAAAATAGTAAAACAAAATAACACACACACCGAATGCCGAGCCCCGAGATAAACATCGTTTTGTGTGCGTTATTGAAATTCGAATTTCAAATGAGCCACGCAACAGGGAAAATCTATTTCAGTTTCGGTGGGAACTATATTTTTTTCTGGGCCTTGCTTTTTGGGTTATGGCATGCACACACATATCTGGAAACCGTTTGACTTTTGCAGTTAAACTTTCAAATGCAATTAGTTGCGGGCATAAATTACATACAGAACCTCGAACTGACCACTGAAAGAGCTGCTATTAAAATGATTGCTCGCGATGTGGACATGGACATGGACATGGACACCCTGCGCGCCGCCGCGATTGAGGGCGGCGGAGGTGGAGCTGAAGCTCACTAGCTGCTCCACTCGACTCAGTGCTGTGCTGTGCTGTGCTCTGCTGTTCCACCTACTACAATCAACGAGGCGTGCATGCAACGTAGAAATTGCTGCCTGGCAGCCACATCAGCTACTGCAAGAGGCAGCAGCAACAGCAGCAGCAGCAGCAGTGGCGCAAAATTAGCAGCGCGTGCTAAACAATTGCCCCGAGCAACAGTAGCAATTGCTCTAACAATACACACCCACACTAGCAAAAGGCCTAGGTGCACCTAGAGAAAATTGTGGTAATATTTGGAATATTTGGTATACATATGTAACACTCCGCGCTTTTATTGTGCTTTAATTTACACTGATTTTAACTTTTCCCTTTTATTAGGCGTCCTTTCTTTTTTATTTCCGGTTCCAAAGTGACCGTACATCTGTAGCTAACTTGTATCTATCGATAGGCGCTTATCGATTACCATATAACAGAGTGTTTACACTAAAACGCTTAATGTAAAATAAGGTTTTTACTCAAAATTTAAGTTATATAAGCCAAAGTTAAGGCTAAATATATTTCTAAAAAATATATCTACCAAGAGCCTTAAAAATTTAATATTTTGGGTATAAAAACATGGCTTTAAATAGCCTTTTTTAGGCTATTTTTGCCAGTGCCGTTACCGGCGACTTTGCATATTGTTTTACCAGCAAATATGGCGGCAGGCTCAGAGGCAACAACGCCGGTACAAGCACAGCGGCAAACTAGCGCTGGTAATTGCAACAATTTAACGGTCTGTCGCTTGGCTCTGCGCTTAAGTGTACTTTGGGTGCCCGTAGTGTCCCCGTCTCTATCGCACTTTGCAGCGTCGCCCCGTCTCTCTTTCTCATCTCTGGCCGGGCTGTGATTTTTTTCGGCTGCCTACAACTTAATCAAAAACTAATTGCATTTGCATAGGAGATGCAGGAGTATCTGCTGCTGCTGCAGTAGATGTTGCTGCCTGCGTAGGCATCGCCACGGATGTGGTTTTCAACGCTTGGCTGTGTCAACTTTCAATCAAAGTCAACAAAAAACGCAAAAAAAAAGAAGGAGGCAACTGTGGTTTACTTTAACCAAGCCCAAGAAGACTCGCCAAGTTGCAAGCTTCCTGGCAGCAACCGCAACTTCTGCTGCTGCTGCTAGCGGGTGCTGGCCATCTCTCAGGTGGTCAGTTTTGGATTTACTCAACCGTGGGAGCCCCGGCATAAAGAGTAAATTAAAAACACACACAGGAGGTGTGCAGTGTGCAGTGTGTGAGTATCCCTCGGATACTTGGCTACTCGGATACTTGGCTACTCGGATACCGGAGATACCTGCGCATTCTAATTTATATGGCGGACGCCCGCGCAGGCTACGCATTTCTGCTCTTTCTGCATTTCTGCACGAAAGCCACTGGCTGGACAGGATTGCGGCCTGCGGCCTGCGGCCTGCGACTCTGCGACTGATGGATCACCGTAGATAAGCGAATCTCGCAGATAATCGCATCACTCACTGGGAGTCGCTCTTTCGGAGCCAGGCAGGTTGCAGTCTGCAGTCCCCCAGTGTCGGAGTCTGCAGTCTGGAGAGACATGCAATAATTTTCAAACTGCAGACACGGCAGCAGAAACTCCAGCAAAACTCCAGACTCCGCCGAGATGATGATGCATGACAGTGACAGTGCGTTGTTGCTGCTGCTGCGTCTGTTGCTGCTGCGGCTGCTGCTGCTGTTGTTGCATGACATTAAGCATGTTGCAAACAGACGCTGCCTCGCCAAACTGACAATGAGTCCTGCTGCAGCGAATTGTGGGTGCCTCGGAAATTAGCCGCAATGCAGGAGAGTGGCGAAGGAGGCAAGGAAAAAAGTACACAGGACGAAAAATTGGTTGCTAGTGTAACATAAAATAAGGTGTTTACACAAGACAAAACATATATTTTGAAAGACATAAGCAAATATATTTTTAGAACACATTCTGGGCGAGATATTACATAAATAAATATATAATAAAAAGGAAAACATTGCTGAAATATTGTTGAAACGTTGTTGAAACATTGTTGAAACGTTGGTGAAACGTTGTTGAAACGTTGTTTAATAATAAATAAATATAAATACATATTTAAAGCCATAACAAGTTTTTTAATGAATACCTATTAGTCATAGTTTTTTCTCTCTGCACCGCAAAACTTATTTTCATGCTTCATCTGCAACTGCACTCGGAGAGAGAGGCAAAGTTAAAAGTTAAAAGCAACAACAAAAAAAAAAACGAATCTTTACAAGCGCAACGAAAGCTGAAATGAATTACAACTCCTACGGCATTCCCGGGCTTTTGTTTAGAGCAAAAAAAAAATCAATTAAAATTCATAGCTTTTATGCACTCTAAGATCGAACTTCCCCATTCGATTTTTGTTATTTATTTATTTTTATTTTTATTTTTTCTTGAGGGGGGGAACAGCAGCTGCTGCCTGAAAATGAAGCTGGCGCCAGTCGAGTTCAGCTGATAAAAATCACGCCGAACCTGGCCAAGATTTTCTCTCTCTCTACCTGTATTTCTTGGGGGGCGGGGGGGAGTGGGGAAGAAGCGGCGGAGGAGGGCTTTATGTCTAGCCACCGACGCAGTTGCAGGGGCAACGTCAACGGGGCCTCATCATTATCATCATTAAAATGTCAGTTAATAATTTCTACCTACCTCAAACCCATCTTCCTCCGCCACCCCCCTTCCCCCTGCCCGAGTGGATCCCCCTTGAGCACTTTCGAGTGGTTTACAACGTTCGAGGGCCGCGTCGATTTCTGCTGTTTTTCTTGGCTACCTGGTCGAGTGTGTGATGCGTCGGTGTCTGTCTGTGGGTGGCCCCCGATGTTGACCCCAACCCCATAAACCCTTTTTTGAGGTGACCTCATTTGGGGTCTTTAAAGTAAAGTTGAGCTTATGTCCTGTCGGAATATGGCAAAATGTTGTTATATTTAAAAAATAATGAAAATAAATTGGTGTTTATTTTTATAAAATCGTAAAATCAAGGTTTTATATCCTTTACCCTTTATTTTAAGCCAAAAATAGATCTGATGATTCAATTCCTTATTATTCCCGTTCTTTACTTTAATAGCTTTCCGATAGTTCCAATCGATAGACATAATTTTTTGCGATATACATCTGGTACATCCCTAATCCTGTCCCACTCAGCCATCAAGTTCGTTGCTTGAGTCTTTTGTTTTTGCAGGGAAATGTGAAAAATGCTTAAATTGCAGTGGGCAATATCAACAATAAGCAGTCAGGCTGCTGCTGCTGCTGCCGCTGCTGCTGTTGCAAGTTGCTGCTGCTACTGCTGTTGCACCTGCAGACAATTGCTAATAATTATTTATGCGGCCCAGGGGCTAGAGAAGTGCGCGGCGAAGCTGCCACTTGGCATTGGCTACTGTGGCACTCCTCCCTCTCCATTTTGTAGCCCCCCCCGCCGCCGTTGCCGGCTCATCAGGCAGTTAATGACCAGTCGACGTGGTCATCGCCATTCCCTGGCAAATCCATAATTATGCTCACCAAAATATATATACATATATATACATGTACACATAAAGCGGCATTTTTCCTTCTTTTTTTTCAGTGGGTGGAGTTACCGCCTTCCCGCCTGCCGCTCTCCCCCCTTGCTATTTTTAATTTAATAATATTTTGTTACTTTATAGGCCGAAGCGACAAGCTTGTTTACAAGCTCCAAACATGCAACAACTTTAATAGTTGTTGGTTGGCCAAACAGCGAAACAAACGCAAGGAAATCAAGAGAGACGTTGCAGCGATGGAAAGAGACAGTAATGGAGGAGGAGGAGGAGGTGGTGTGCGAGGGTGAAGAGCTGCTTTAACACCAGGTACACAGAAAACAAATATATATGTAGCTAAGGTTTTCATAAAGAAAATATTAGAGAAAAAGCTTTACCTATATGGTAAAAAAATACATAAATATTGTTCTTGTATCTTTGTAACCTAAATAACTCTTTACATATTTAAAAGTGTATTTAAATTGTTTTTTAATATTTAATATTTAATAAATACTGTAATAATTAATAAATTTATATATTCCTCTATCTCCTTCTTTTAATATAAATTTCTTAGACATTTTTTTCGCTGTGCCCTCGACAATGCGGTCGTAAGTTGTGGCATTTTGCGCACTTCCTGTCGCCTGTCGTACAAAGTTTCTTCGGCTTCTTCTTCTGCTGGCACCCTCGTTATCCTTTTACTCTCTGCTCCACAGAGGCCTCTCTCTCTCTCGTATCCTTCTTGAGCTCCTTGCCGGCTCCGTCAGTTAGGCAGTTAGCTCCCTCGCTTTTGTAAAAGTTTTTTGTGCCACACGCACGCATTGCAGTTGTTTTGCATAACGCCTTAAAACTGCGGCAAGTATGGCACCCTCTGCTGCGCTCCAATTTTCACCATTTTACCATTTACCATTTGCGATTTTCCATTTCCCATTTACCATTTTCCATTTCCATTTCACTTTTGCCCCAAGCCAAGGCGGCACATTCAACTTGTTCCTTTGCATGCGATTAGTTTGGTAATTTGATTGCGCCAGTGTGTCGCTGTTGCTGTATCTGTATCTCTCGGATACTTGCCAGTTAAGTTGTTAAACTTTGTCCTTGTGCGCGGCTTGCGTGCCGGCTAATTGAAAGGATTTGTGGGATACGTTAACCCATGACTGGCTATGGTCGGAGGAGGAGGGTGGGGGTCTGTCAGAGGCATTTCCTGCTTAAAGGCATTTTCCTAGGCCTGGGCCTGGGAAAATGGGGATCGGCCGCAATTAGTCTGGAGAACTGGGAAGAAGAAAGGGAAAATCTGCAGCATCATCTAATCTAATCAAAGGGAACTCAACTGGCTGGCAGCTTGCGTAATAACTTCCGTTTCTGAGCGTTCAATTAAATCAATAACTGGCTAATCAGTCTTGGTTCTTTTCATGGCTGCTGCCATGGCTGAGTTTTTATAGTTGCATATCCGTTTTGGGCAACGAAATCACGATCATCATCATTGTCATGCTGCCTCGGACATCGGCGGCCCATCCTTTGCCAAGTCATTATCCAAAGGCAAAGTTAAGGTCTGTCTGAGTGTGTGTGTTGTGTGTGTGTGTGCTTTGTGTGTTGTTGCTGCTGCTGCCCCGTTCTTTTGGACCAGTTTGACAGGTGTTTTCTTGCCGCTGACTGAAGCCCGATTCTATGCGACGTCTCTGCGCTGTTTATTTGTTTTGTTTAAACCGTCGGGACGGTTTTTTGGCCTGGCTCTTTCGAGGTGGGGCGGGGGCTCGAGACGAAGGCGGTTTCGGGTCGTGTGGCGTCGTCGCCTGAATGTTTTCAATGCAAGCGGTTCTACTCGTATTTTAAATACGCTCTGACATCAGAGCCCCGTCTTCAGCTCCATCTCCATCTCCATCTCCATTTCCATCTCGCGCCAGTCTCTCTCTCTCGTGTCTGTGTGTCTTCTCCTTTTCTTCGTCTGCTTTAATTATAATTTATCTGACTTGTGCCTTAGTCGGCATCGACGACATCCAGCGTGAGCGTATCTCAAAGTTTTTGACTTTTATCTGCTGCTGAATTGATGAGTATATAATAAGACTTTATTGGTCGAAAAGCGGCTTTCAGGAATTTCTTTCAGTCAAGTGGAATGGGAATGGCAATGGCCCAGGCCTGTCGCCTGTTGCCTGTTTGCCTGTCGTGGGTGTCGCTTCTCCTCCAGCTTCAGGCCAAGTCCTTTTTGGCGAGCGTGAGAAAAAGAATTCTGCGGCGCTGCAAGCCCTTCTTCTTCTGCGATTCCTTGTGGTTTCTGTGGCCAATGCATTTCTCTTGTTGCAAAGGGGGAAAAAAAGAAGGAACGCGCGTATGCCTTGGAATTTTGAGACTTCAGCCCTTTGGCGTTCCTCAGTTTCGGTATTCCTTCCTCTCTTATTTTTTTTTCTTGTCGAATAAATTGCAAACGGAAATCAGCGGACTCAACAGGCTTCCCTTTTTCCTGCTTAAAATTCACACACACACACTCACCATATACTAGCCCAGCTTAAGCACACACGTGCCTGCCAAAAAAAAAAAAAAAATAGACAACAAAATACGAGAGAGAAAAACCAATAACAAATAAACAAACAAGAAACACATTTGTTAGACGAAAGCCGCTGGAAATATGCATAAACATAATAATAACAAGTAATTTACATATTCATCTAGCATCGGATTGAAGCCTAAAACCATAAGTCAGGCATTGAGAGCTGCTGCTGCTCTCAACTTATTGGAAATACTTAAGAAAAAAAAAATGTTGTAGAAAGGCGAAAAACTGTAAAAATAATCGCGCGACAAATTTATGATTAGTTGGGTGTTATTCCCGATATACTACTCCCTCCTCTAACCTGCCACTCCCCCTGCATTTTTCTTTATTGTGAACGTCATCGATCGGTTTTCCATTGTGCTCCAGCGAGAAGAGAGAGAGAGAAAAATCGTATGCTTTGGCGACATTTCTCCCATTTCTGAGGGGCGTCGTTTGGGGAGGTGGCCACAACAAAGCGGCTTACACTTTGTTTACAATGTTGCCTGGCTATTTTACAGATATTTCCTACCCGCCGCCCCTCCTCCTCCGGCTGCTGCGTCAATATTGATCCATAAATAACAGAGAGATCCCCAAGAAACTTAGGTTCCAAAAAAAAAACCGAAAACTGAAAACCCAGACTAGCGCGGCAAACGTTAGACGTTAGGCGGCCAACCGGCCAGAAGAAGATCTGGCCAAGCGGTCACGTCTCAAGTGAAAATGGTTTTTAAGTGGGCAATGCCTAGTGAAAATTAAACTGTCCCCTGGGCACGTCAACACGCCATCATCATCATCTAAGAGCAACCAAAAGCCGGGCCAAAAACCGAGCTGAGGTGCGTCCAACGACAACTTCTTTAGGGCCTTGGTTCAGGAATCAACTAAAACAAACGCGGAGCGTTGGGAATTCCTTGGAAAATATAGCACCTTCTAATACCCTTTAAGGGGTCAACAAGAGAATGTTTGAAATAATATTAAATATATAAGGAAAGTCTCCAATAATCTACAAACAAACAGAAGAAATACCAAACATCTTCATAAAGTTTCTTTGTCTTGGTTTAAATAAATATATAATCAAGTATTCATTCTTTGGGCTTTATAAATAAAAATATTATTATTATTATAATTAAAAGTATTAGAAAAACCCCTTATGATTCACAAAAATTACAAAATAAATACCAAACAGGCTTATAATTTCTTTCAACCTTGGCTTAAACAAATCTCTAGTCAAGTATGCCTCTTTATGGCTTAATAAATGCATTAAACACCTGGTCATAAATAATTGTTTATTGTTAAATGTTTTTATTTAAGAAGTCAAATTTGTTTCATCATCCCATTGTTGCAAATTCTGGGAGATCAATAAACAATATAATTTATAAAACTGAATGCCCAATAAGAGTTCTTTATTATTGTTTAAAAAATTGTATATATACGTAGTGGGGGCGTAAGAAGTGATCTCAAGAGAGTTTATAAATAAACAGGTTATAAATATGTGATCTTGACAAAGACAAAGTAAACCTGAAACAATTGAGAGATCTTCAAAGTCTTTAAAAAATTTAAAATAATTTCCTAATATTTAAAAGAGATTTTTCTGTCATAAGATATTCTGGTTTAATTAAAGAAAATTGTACAGATTGTGAAAGGACTAGGATCTATTGCTGTTATATATTATATATATTTTTTTTAAGCTAACAAATACCCAAAACTCCTGCACCTTGTCAGGTATCAATCCCAGAGAAAGAAGATTAAGAAAAAAAAACCGAAAAAACCAAAAGTGTCAACTCTAATTGCCTTTTGCTTGGACAGCTCTGGTCCCTGGTCCCTGGTCTCCAGCCTCTCAGTCTCTCTGGACCCTTTCTCGCGCCGCGAAGAGAGTCTGCGGAGAATGCCTGACCATATAACCCAACGCCGCCCCCTGCCCCTTTTTGGTCGTCGGTCTCTTTTGGTCAACTCTGGTCGTCAAATATTTGAGGTTGACTTTGGCTTGCGCTTGCGCAAATACTAATAAAATTTCGGTTAATTTTTTTAACTCGACACGCACACTCACACTCACACACTCACACACACACACACTACAACGCGACCGGTCGTACACACATATATTTTTATTTATTTGCTGTTGCTGTTGTCGCGCACTTGACTGTAATGGATTTGTTGGCATGAAGATATTTCTTTATTATTATTATTCGTTTTGTCCGACTGTCGTCTGTCGCTTACTTAAAACAATTTCGGCGGAGGGACTTTCCTTCGTTGCCGCCGCGCGGGGGATTACATAAATTAGGCACTCGCCGCAATTCGAAATTAAAGTGCAATTCATATTCGGAGATACTACCACTCAGCGGGGGATTTATGGCGACCATTAGCTTTTCGGGGGTGGTGTGGTTGGTCTCTCTCGGTCTCAATATCTCCTCTCCGGTAAGCCCGACCGGCAAGTGGAGCTCGTAAACAAACATTACAATTAAGTTTTATGCGACAGACATTTGCGCTTATAAACTCAGCGAAAATATTGGCCAGGCTAAAAGCCAGTTGCGGATTTTTCGCAGGAGGTACACACAACCATCCAGTTTTCAACAGCTACAGGTTTTCCACTTTATGAGTGTTGGCCTAATCGAAAAAAAAGAAGAAAAAAACGGCGACTATAACAATCGAAAGATCTGCCTTGCCGTCGTTGCCTAGCCGTGACTCAGATGAGTTGTAATCAGGCTGCGAGGCTTTATGCAATGCCCGTAAATTTCCTAACCCAATCCAACCAACCAACCACCCACCCATCCACCCACCACTGACCACCACTCGAGACGCCTTATCAAAGACCCCCTCTCTTATCATCAAGCCCCCCCACACCCCCACCCAACTCCCACTCGAAGTGGGGGGCGGCTGTCGTCCAGTAAATAGAATAGAATTGTTTTTTTCATGCCGAGAAATTCATGAATTGCGACTCGAGCAGTGACGTAAATCGAAGGACAGATAGGCCAGATCGTATATAGAGTATACGGAGTATATGGCGTATATGGCGTATATGGCGTATATATATATATATATATGGACGGCTTCCCGCTGCTGCTGATGATAACACACACCCGACCATGTGCGGTGGGTGGCCGCAATCGCAATCGAGCAATCTCCGCTCACGATTTTATTCTAACTTTGTTTTCGTCTCTATTTTCTATTTCATTTATTTATTTATATGTGCGTTTTAATGCTCATTCAATCCGTAATCAGCGATCTATGTAGTCCAATGACGTTAATTGAAACTACTCGAGATTAAAAGTTGTTTTCAAGTACGTGCTGCGGCCACCGGCCACCGGCGGCAGTGGCAGTGGCCCCACCGACACCAAAAAAATTTCGGTTCATTGAGGACTGCGTGTGGTTCCCTTCTGATATGCCAACAAAAAAAAACGAAACTAAAATTAAATGCCAAGAATAATACGTAAAAAATTGAATAAATATATATACAACAATGGTTGTGGTGTGGTGGGAACTTTGCTATCTTAAGTAAACCTCAGTCTGAACTTAAGTGAAATTGTTGCTGATAAACTGGCGTTTAGTCTGGGAATGTAAAACCACAAGAAGGCAATTGGGTTAAGGGTTTAAGACCTCAAATATAGGAGAAATTTAACTAATATTTACGGTATAATTGATATAAATTCATTTATTTATATTTTAGTTTATAAAAGATATTACTTCGCTTATATAAATATGCTCTGGCTCATCCAAAATGCCTTTCTTAATATCTTTTCTATTTAGGTTTAATTTTTAAGACCTAAAATATATGATAAGTCTGTCTAATACTTATGCTATATTAGCCATATATTTAAAGACCTAAAATATATAATAAATCTGTCTAATACTTAAGCTATATTATCCATATTTTCATTGCTTTATTTTCTAGTTAATGTAAGATATTACATCGTTTATCTATATTCTGATTTATCCCGAATGCCTTCGTAAATACATTTTCCATTAAAAAACCTTCCTAGTTCAAAGACATTCTCCATTCCCCGATGTCCCAGAAAACCTCAAATTTAATTAGAGAACTTAAGACAAAGTCTGAATTAGATCAGTTCGCCTGAAATAACTTTGTGTGACCAACCAATGGCCAGCGGAAATTCGGTGGAACGAAGAGCTCAACTCCCTGCTAATTGAAGGGGTGTGATCCCGGCGGATGGTGGTGATCCCTCCTCCGCCAGAGAGCCAGAGGCTCTAATGAAAAACAAAACGTTTATCAAATGCATGATAACAACGCATGTCCAGGGCCGCTCAAGATTCGATCGGAGGCCCTATCAGATGTCGGTGAGATCGCCACTCAAAATCGCCTTTCAGCCAACGTAGAGCCCCCCGAAAAGGTGTTAAACTCTTGCCAACTGTGGCAGACATGGCAGCGCAGTCTTTGTTTTATTGTTTAACGCATTCCAATTAACATCTCCAATGATCTGTCTGATTGTGTGTGTCTCTCTTAACGCACACGTGATGATTGAATTTTAATTTTAGCTTGGCAACTCTGGGCCAAAAGCTTTAACCCTTTTGTGGCGAGCCGAACACCTTCGCCGCCTCCATCCAGTTTTGTATCTTCTGCTTTATTTTCTATAAATTTTTTTTTTTTGGCTTTTTTCTCGAACCGGGCACGACTAATCCAAATCAAATGGCTTCTCCAAATCAATTCGTTTTCAATCGTTTAAAGTTAATTAACGCGCCAGAATTTTATTTTACTTTACACATTCCTCTTTCACTTCTACTGTTGCTGCTCCTCATCCTCCTTTGTTCTGTTGTAACGCTTTTGTTTTGCTGTAAATTTATTTTATGTTTTTACCTTTTTAACTTTTGTTTTTCCCCCTTGTTTTCCTTTTTTTTTACCCCGCGTATTGTGTGCATTTTTGTTGTTGCCTTTGCTTATTTCGCTCAACGTCTCAATTTCAATGCGCGCTCTTTTGTTGTTCTTGCCATTTGGTTTGTATTAAAATTGTTAATTTAAGGCTGTGTCAGAAATAAATTAACCAATGAACCAGGGACCTTAACTCAACCTACTAGGTGGGGGGGGGGGAGTCAGGAAGAGGGGGCGAGATACACTAAAAAAAGAAGTATCTAAAGAAAGTCAAATGCTTTGATTTTATTCGAGATTGTTTTTGGAAATATTCTATACTTTTTTTTAAAAGGAAGAAATATTCAAGTGCATTCTGTGACTCAATATTAATATTTGTTTTACAGAGAATTATATTAAATATCTTAAAATAGATCATAGATTTTAAATTTTTCATTATTAAAATATTCTAAAACATTTTAAAAATTGTAGATATATTCCAAAAATGCATTCTCAGGATCAGAATTATTTATTCTACCGAAAATTACACTTATATTTCAAAGGAAATATAATGTAATATATTAATAAGCTCATATACATATATTAGATATATATTTATTTTCATTATTTAAATTATTTAAGGATGTAAGTTAATTAATTTACCATATTTTAAATAATTTAAGGCAAGATATATAAATTGTTGTATGCAATTTAAGTACTATATATCCTGATTTTATTATCCAAAAATCGAATTAAAAATAACTATTTAGTTAGAATAAATCCCAAACCAATCTACTTAGATAAAGTTATTCAATACACCCCCATTTTTGCTCTGTGCATAGAAAATAGTGAGAAATGGGGAGCAGAGTGCCGAATGCCGTCGAGTGTCTTGCCTTGTGTGTGGAAAATGCAAATTGCCGCTGACTCCGAGGTCCGTTCTGTGCGCCTGAAAATGGCGTCGTCGTGCGGGTGAGGCTCAACCTCGAACCCGCCGCACCACCTGAGTGTAACAGCACCACCACCACCACCCGCTGGTCGCCCCCCTATACCCCCCACCCCGCGCCTTTTCCCGTTTAAAGGCTGCTTTATATGCCAAAAGCAGTGGGTCCGATCGGCAGACGTCGCCGTTTGTCATATAAGGCGCGGTGCGTATAAAGCCAGCGGGACAGCGGAGGGGATCGGAGAGGTAGGGGAATGGGGAGGGGAGGAAAAACTGGGGAAAAATCACTCGGCAGACTCGCGCGACATATTGAGAAATGTGCAATAGCCTAATGCCCATTTATGGCATCACTTTTCATGGCAAGTTGCATTTATCGCCGATCGAATCGGAATCGGAATCGGTTTAGAGCGATCGATCAAACGTTTGGCCAGCGAGACAGCTCGAAACAAAAAACAAAAGCCTAGAATTTTGATTTCTAGGATATGTCAGATAGGAGGGGGTAGATGGGGTAGGAGTTTATGCTAATTTGCCAAGTGTAAAACAGCAAAAAAAGGGGAATAAATGTATTAGAGGTTTATTTGTAAGTTGAAGAAACAGAGGACTCCCTAGGGGTATTCCGGACAGTGTATATTCTTTCAAAATAAATATAAATAGCAAAGATATTAAATGCTTTATTATATCTTAAAGAACTTTAAGTATATGCTGTTATAATACAAAGCAAAACGTACATTAATTTTGCAAGACTTTATCTAGTAAATAAATACAAGAATGCTTTCTTGATTTAACATAATTTTATAGCAAATATATTCTCTTTAAATTATTAATTAATTCCTTCCCTCATTACTTGATTTTTGGCTGATTTTAATTTGTATAAAAATGTCCTTTTGGAATATGTACCTCCTATACCCATCGAACCCACCAACGGACAGCTCTTCTGTCATGCCTTTAAATGGTATAAATTACCAATGAATGACATACGATTTAATTGCCCGGCCCGGCTAGTAACTAGTAACTAGCAACTTGCAACTAGCAACTTGCAACCAGCCAGCTTGCAACTTCTGCTGCATACAGATCAGTTTGCCAGAGATGTGGCCAGTTGCTGGAATTAATTAATATTGCACTTTTGAAGCGCGTGCATACAAATTTGTCAGCTAGTCTGCGGCTCAGGTGTAGGCAATTGGCATAGTTCACATACACGGAAACAAATAATATTCAGGGAAATAAAAGAGTTTTTAACAGAATAAAATGTATCTTTTTAGAGAATAATTATCTTTAAGGCCTGATATCTTTAATATAATATATTACAAGCTGTTTAATGTTAAGATTCCATTGGTATTTATGATTGATTTGATCTATATCTTTCTTTTTCTTTCTCTGTCTCTGAGCTTATGTCTACTTTTGGCCAGGATGGGCAATTAAAATTGCTAAGAACTGGAAATGGAACTGGGAACTCGAACTGGGGGCTAAGGGTCTATCTATGTGTCTTTGCAGGCTCTACTATCGCTGACTTGGCTGCGGCTTTGGCTTCAGCTTTGGCTTTGGCTTCTGCCTGGCTTGGGTGTTGTGTGCGTCAATTTGCCAGGAGATCGGCGATGTCAAGTCGCACAGCGTCGATTGACGTCAAACTCTGATAGAGAATCGGCATCGGCATCGAAATGGTACTCAGTACTCAGATGATGATGCCTCCTCTGGAGGGGGCCTGTGCCTGTTGTGGGCTGATATGAACTCATCATCATCAGTCCATCATTCATGAGAGTGCAATCGATTGCCATAATATATACATATGTATAATATATATGTGTATATATTAGCAGATCTGATATTACGCTGAGACGCAAACTGAAAGCCGATCGCTGGAGTAACTGGAGCTGCTTTACTTTTAGCTTTTGACACATTTTTTGGTTTATATTTTTTAGGCAAAAATGCTGACCAAAGCAGGAGTGACTAATATTATGAATTTAAAGGTTTAAATAAATAAAAATATTTATCTATTAATAAGAGTAAATATTTATACACATTTTGGCTTTAAATCTTTAAATCCCGAGTTCATTAGGCTTCACTGTTGAAATGATTAATTAATATTAGAGATGAACTAAAATATATTCCAGGGAATAACCTTTATAGCCATAATATCCGTGACTTTTCATATTATTTATCTGCGTGTGTGTTTTTTTCTGGCCACCCAAAAGCAAAGTGTATCTTTCGAGAGATCGTTGAAGCCGTCGGCAAACTCACCTTGATTTTGTTTCTTTTTTTTTGTTATTTATTTGTGAGTGGGAATTATCCAAGCATTATCCAATTTGCGGCAACAACTTTATGTTATTTCTTTTGTAGGCTTCTCTCTTTTTTTACTGGCCGTGTTTCTCTGTGTAAACTCTAATGGCTAATATTAAAATATCACACTTATTTTTTGCTTTTGCTTTGTTTTGTTTTGTTTTGTTTTGATGTATTATGTGAGAGGGTTAGATGCTGCGCTTGCGTGTGTGCTGCGGCGTGCTTAATTGATATAAATAGGCTTAATTTGTGGCTTTAATTTTATGGTAAGACACTTGAATGGCAACGCACTTTTTACACTTGCATTTTATTCGCATTTATTCGCATTTATGTATTTTGTTTTCATTATTTTTTTGAATTTATTTAGAGAGCGTTTTGTGTGTGGATTATTATTGTTTCACGCGCGCGATCAGTGGCCGCATTTTGTGGCATGTGGCATGGTTCTCGGCTCGGCTCGCGGTCTCGTCCCGTCAACGTGCGAATAACAAATAACGAAAACGAACGAAACGAAACGAACGAAACGGATTTCCCAAAGCCAACGGCGGTTTTCCCGACGCAGCGTCGTCGTCGGCGTCGGCTGCGCTTCGGCAGCGCTTCGGGTGTACACACACACACACACACACACACGACCAACCACCGCGGAGGTGGAGAGAGTGGAGAGCGGAGAGCGAAAGGCACACGGCACACACGCACCTGGCTGGGGGCTGGGAGCCGTGCGAAGAAAAGAACCCAAAAGACGCGTCTTCGTGGTCGGCGGAAGAAATGCTTTTGCAGCAGCAGCGCGTGCGGAACGTTAGTGAACCTGAACCGACACTGCCCAGCAAGAAACAGAAACTGACTTCTGAGTAGAATCGACCACGGTGTCGTCGCCGCCGCCGCCGCAGCAGCAGCAGCAACAGCAGCAGATACACCCATACAAGCAGGCCGCAGGCCACACCAACACCGACGCAGGCGGGCCTTGCTTTCGGTGTGTGTGTGAACCCAGTCTGGGCCTCTCATTCGCCGGATAAAGTTCAGAGAGAGAGAGGGAGCCGCTGCTCCAAGAGAGAGTGAGAGAGAGAGCGAGCGAGGCAGCACGTGCAAAAGCCGTTTGTTTTTCTTTTTGTTCTCTTTTCTCCTACTCTCATTGTCAGTTGTTGTTGTTGTTGCCACTGCAGCTGTGGGAGCTCAACACCCACTCCAGTCTCGCGCTCTCCCTCTCTCTCGCCTTGGGGCCGTAGTTGTTGTTTATGGCTGCGTGGGTTTCTAATTGCTCAAAACTCTCTATGCCAATGAAAAGCACTCGGGCTGCATTTTAAGCTTTTTTTTGGTGTTGCTTCGGTGCTCGCTTGCCTGCTCCGCGCTGGCTGGGCTCCGAAGAAATAGGCACCTCCCACTTCGCGGATTCACACGGATTTACGGATTTACAGATTCACACGACGTCGCGTTATATAATCGTGACTTTTGGCGAAGATAAGCCGCTGCGAATTGGGGGGAATCGGTGGGATATCTTATGGGAAGATGTTCAGGGAGACAAGGTTGATTAAATTCGGGCAGATTGCAGCTTAATTTAGGGATCTTTTGGGTCACTCATCCCGCCTCTATACTTATAGGGCTCAAAAATGTAAGCCTGCTTTAATTTAAAAGCACATAAACCATAGAAATATAATACAAATAATCATTCACTAGGCTACTTTAATGATATCTTATTTTGTTGTGTAATAAATAAAATATGTTGCTCTTTCTTCGTTAATTTTTTCATAAGATTAAAAGGAAA
Organism: Drosophila baimaii; assembly: GCA_018874675.1. Classification (NCBI taxonomy): domain Eukaryota; kingdom Metazoa; phylum Arthropoda; class Insecta; order Diptera; family Drosophilidae; genus Drosophila; species Drosophila baimaii. The sequence goes on along the minus strand of JAEIIU010054254.1, from coordinate 18,635 downwards.
TACCACAAGGACATCATAAATAGTTAAAAAATGCTTGAGATACATTATTAATTTATTATTATTATTATTATTATATTATATTACTATTAAATACATTTAAGGAGCAACCTCAGATAACATTTAAATTGTACTAAAGTCTTCATTATTTATACTATACTAAAGATTTACAAATTGGTTATTAATGTTATTTTTTGTATATAAAAAGTAAGGATTAATCTTGAAAGGTATTATTTCTGGTATAACAATTTAATAAAATGCTCTATAACTGCCATATTGATAAAGTTATATATTTAAGATACTTTAAAAAAAGATTAAACTTACCACAACAGTTTTGTTGGAAGTACAATTTCACAGAGAACCTTTTCCTTAAGTTTATATGTCGTCCAATGAGATTACATTAAAAGACCCCTAAAAAAATAGCTCACATTAATATTAAGTAGACACTTTCTTAAGTAATTACTTTTTGTTTAATATTTCAAATCATTGAATTTCAAACCAATTGCAAACTTTTAAAAGTATCTCACAGATTTCTAGATGTAAGCTGCTCTTCCTAATTAATATTCCAACTTAATCCGTTTTATTTACTATCTGCACATAAATTTAAGACAAAAATAAATTCCCATTTGTATCTGTAAGATATAAATATTGATTCATTCATTTATTTTCCTTACAAAGCAAAAACTGAACCATAAGAAAATCTCAGTCAACGAAAAGTGCGGATAAAATTGCCGGATAAAAACCAAACACGCTCTCAATCTCACCTACACCTCACACAGATACACGCTCTCAACCGCTTCGGCTCGCTCTCTCTCTATCTCTCTCTCGGCACCTCGGCACTCTCGTGAGAAATGCCGGCAAAACAATCTCACGGATATGAACTTGAAATGCCGATGCAGCCGCGAGAGAGAGAGCGCGCTTTGTGTGTGTGTGTGAGATGGCGACGCAGCTGCCGAGTAGCGCTGCGGCTGTGTGTGTGTCCAGGTGAGTGTGAGTGTGTTTACAAAACAAAAACCGAATTGAGAAAAAAAAACAAAAAAAAAAACGGCAAAGGCAAAAGCATGCCAAGCAGCAGCAGCGCAGCAACAACTACAATTTGTGAATGAACGAATAGTAGCACACGCACACACAGGCATCACTCACACACACACACAGACACACATTGAGATACTTTGTGGTGTGCGTGTATTGTGGGCAGGGAAAATAAACGAGACGCGAAACGCGTTTACGCGATTCGTACAAAAATTCGTGGGTTCGCTTCGAGAGCAGCCACGTGTAGGTGTGTATGCAGATACAATATATGTGTGTGCGAGTGTGCGTGTGTGTGTGTGTGTGTGGGAAAAGCAACAACAATGAGTTATTGAAATGAGACGGCGACAAAAAGCGAAAAGCAAACCAAAATGGTGTAGGTTATAAAGTGATCAACGATCGGCTATCTGTGAGATACTATACATCAATACGACGATTTTCTATGTATAGTCTAGGGTGGGGTGGTGGTGGGGGGTGGGGGTACAGCCATACATACAGCCAACACAATTCGCTTATTTGTTGATTTGTTGATTGCTTGATGAAGTCGTTCCAGTTGGCGACATTTTTTTCCAGCTGCTGCCTACTGTTTCCCGATAAATACAAGGTATTTTATGGGGACCACGGGGCGTATGATTTTGGAGCTAAAAAGGGTTTTTTAAATGAAGCTTTTTCAATGGAATTGAAATGATTTCATTTTTTTGGAAAGTACTTCTGTTTAAAATAATAATAAAATATTATATTTATTACTTTTCACCAAAAAAATTAATTTTTAACTCCCACTTACTAATATTTTATTTTATGTCTAGGAAAATCTCAGTTTTTGAATTTTTATAGAATGAAGAAACTGTTTAACCTTTACCAATACATTTTTGTTTACAGAAATTGATTTAAAATGTATCTTTTAAAAGAGTTTATAAATAATTAACGTTTTATGGTACAGATTAAAATTATTAACTGAAATTTTTACCTATATTTTATCTGTTTTATTCAACCTACTATTTCTTATAAGGATTTCAGATTACAATAATGCTCATCTTTGCTCACACATCAGAAATACTGTTACTGTTATTCCAATTAAACCAGCTTTAATAATTAGTTTTAACCTCTTTTTTGTTTACAAAATTTCTGCGCTTATTTCTTTCTTATTTACAAAATTGCTACTTATATTTCTTAGATTGGCGAAATATAGTTCCAGAGTACCGAGCTCAGGAAAATACAGATTCAACGGAAAAATCTTTAATGTCTATCTTGAAGCCTTTACAAATAAATATATTTTGTATTTTACATAGAAAATATTTTGATTTTTGTAATGATTCAAAGTCTAAATTACTCAATTCCTAACTTATTAAATGAAGAATTTGTTCTAGTATCAAAACTACTCTACCAACCATTAAAGAATGCATTTTGCAGAAGTAAAACTAATCGAAAAAATTACACAAAATTTAGTTAAATATTTACTTTTAAATTAGTTTGCAATTCCATAATTTAGAACCCATTTAAAATGCATTTCCCTGAAATAATGCCACTGGCGGGTATTTACAATTCGAACACTTCTCTGCCTTCTCGGCTCCCTCGGCATTGTGGCGTGCTTTGGGCTGAGCCATGAGTAAGTTAAGTACATTTCAGTGTCGCCAGTGCCTACGCCCGAAAATGAGATGAAATGAAATTAATAAAAATATAAAAATCGTACCCCGCAGACCGGACGGCAATCAAGGTAAAAGTTCTCGCCTTTATTTCAATGTTTTTTCTGTGATTTCGAGTGCAGCTGCAGCAGCAGCAGCAGCAGGGGAATGTGTCGCTGCGAGATTCCTTTGCATTGCCCGGCCTTTTGTGCTGAAAATCTTCCCACGGTTTGGCCCAGTCATCAAACAGCATCACCACGACATCTTCGTCCGCGACTTCATCGCAATTCTCGCCCTCTCTCGGGATCTCGGCCTCCTCATTGTTGTCCCCGTGGCCACCCCAGCAGCAGCAGCAGCAGCACCGCCGCCACCACCGCCGACCCAACCCAGCACCAACCCAGCAGCAACCCACCACCAACCCACCCGATTTCAACCCACCACTACCACCACCACCACCGACGATCCCGGGATTCCTATACTATATCCCCGATCCCAAGTCCCAGATCCCGTTGTGCAACCCCCGTAAATATTTTTTTTGTTTTGTTTTCTTTTTGGCGGGAAAAACTACGACGAACGTCTTGGCGGCACAAAAGGCAAGATCTCGTTCGGAGATTTTGTGGCCTGCGGCATATACGCTTCCTTCCAAAAATCGGGAACCCAGAGAACCACCCCTATAGGGGCGGCAGCTTTCAATAGACTCCTGCTGCTCCTTTTAGCTTAGTCAGTCTTTTGACGGGCTTTAATGAGGCGCAGATCGCTATGGGAGGGCGGCACACACTGGGGGAAAAGTTGGTAAAAAAAAGGGAAAATTGTGGGCATCAAAAATGAATTTCTAGAACAAATATCTAAGCTAACTTTAAGGCTTTGCCATATTTTAGAATCCTTTTTTAATTAATTCTTTTTATAAATATTTGTTCTACACCTTTTTTAATTTTTGCACACATTTTCTAGGTACTCATGATACAAGATTCTTTAAGAATTAAATTAAATTAGGACCTTTACCCAAAGGTATTTAAAAAACAAAATTAATTGAAGTATGAATCCAATTTCAAACATTTTTTTCCTCTGTACCAACCGTCAATGCATTGCCGTCTTTGACTTTCCCATTCATTAGAAGCGCCGAAACACAATTTTCAATTAAGCACGCAAAAAACGCCAACATCGCTGGCAAAGCAATGGCAATGCCAGCCGCAATTTGCATTTGCAATTGCAACTGGGAGTTTGCTGCAACATAATAGTGGCAAGAGCTGGCGGCGCAATAACCATAAAAGTGGCTGACATCCCCAGCAGCACCTTGAGGTGACGCCAACGACGGCAGGAGATCACAGAGGAGATCTCTGGCCAAGAGACTAGATCTCCACGCTGGGCGTTACTCTGGGGGTCAGGTGGAGATGTCGCCCGGCTCTTATGCGCCAATTAAAAAATCTAATTTGCATGCTAGTGCCGGGTCTCTCACCTCTCAGAGATTCCCACGGATAAGCCATAGGCTACGGAAAGAGTCAGGAGGCGACTCATGATTTAAAACCAACAGCTGGCGGGATTTTAATCATCGAAAAAATCTGTGGAAAAACGGAACAAAACAGTTATGGGAAGTCAGGTTTTATTTTATTAATTAATCCACATTTTAATCCAGATAAAAATATTAAAAGTAAATAATTAATAAGCACAATTTAATGGAGATACAAATATTTAAAAGAAATCTCATTTATAAGCAAAAAGAAGTCAGAAAATTTAATATATTAGAATATGTTTAGTTTGAAGAGTATCCAAAGTTACATAAAGTAAAATATATTAATTATTTAATAAAAAGAAAAGTAAATAACATCTTAACATAATTTAGTTCCTTGTACAAATATATTTGTATTTTTTTAACTTGTTATTAACTTAACATAAGCCTCTTAAGAGACCAACTTCATTAATTATATTTCTTAAGCGTAAAACTAACTTAAATCCAAGTAGGCTAAATATATGCAACTGATTTTTGATATTATTGTTTTACGCCAAAAGGGAATCCCCCATTCTTTTTGTCCCCGCCATGTGTTTTGTGTGTTTTAAGCTTTCTGGGAAACTTTCTTCAACTCACATGGCGTGATTGATGAGGCCACTGATGATGGCAAATTAAACTCAATCAAACGATTACTGATTCAATGGATGATTTACTATTTATAGAAGCTTCATTAGTTGCCAGGAATTCAAAGAGATCGAAATCATTTCGAAATTTTCTTCAACTTCCGCAGAAGCTGTTTCGTAAGCCCCGATGATCCCTCGTCATAAGCATATATATATGTTTACCTATATCTATCATAACCTGTCCCGTCTGCTCGCTCGACTCTTTCAGGCAATTAAGCTCTTCTGGTTGCTTTTTATTTCTTAAGTTTTTGTTGTTTTTTTTTGGCACAACTCTGAGATCTTATCACGGCACTTTGCACTTCCTCCAACACACACACGACTTTGAGATACTATTGTTGGCGTGGTTTTGCGTGTGGTTTCTGTATATATTTTTTTTGGGTTTTTTGTTAATTTTTTGTTGGAGTTTAAGTCTTGCTACCAACATGAGCTTAAATCACGCGCACGCCCCGAAATCTTGGCCAAGATCTCGGCGGGAAGACAAATTTCGTATGATTTACCTACAGCGTTGAGATGAGTTAACCTTTACTTGGGCTGACGGTGCTTAGGGGGAGCTTGGAGCGGGTGCGACTCCATTTCATTCACAAAAAGTGTTGTCTTAATGAAAATCTCGCCAGTTTGTTGGTCACTAGCAGTGGGAAGGTCGCCTGCGATTCGTCTTAAAGAGGGGCATCAACCAGGTTTAATGACATGCCTCGAGGGGCGTAGACAGAAGCCAATGTTTTGTTCTTTAAACATCATCGTCGACCTGCTCCCCCCCGCCTCCTGGCAACCCTGAGTTTGTTTAATTGATTTTGTTGCTAGTTAGGCTGGCACCGATAAATGTTTAGTGTAGTCATTAAATTCAAGTGATTCCGCTTCCAACAGAGTTGCTTGATTTTTCTCTTCTCAAAACTATCGTTGTTACACGCAAGAAAAACTCCGAGTGTCTAAGAAAAGTATAAATTAAAGAGAATATTTTTGATACTGGAATGAAAGAACTTAAAGTGATTAAAAAATAGGTAAATGAAATGAAAAATAAAAAGCAGCTCAAAGGGTATTGAAAGTGATAAATTAAATGAAAGTAATTTTTGTGAATAAATCATTTTTCAGGTAATTTGATTTTTCTAAACAAAAATGTATCTTTCAATTTATAACCCAAAGAATTCATTTATTTTCAAGGGGTTTCTCCTAGTCAGCTGGCCCAGAAAAGTGGCGGCTTGCTGAGAGTTTTTAATGAGAAATATCCCTCTTATGCCCTTTATTTAAATTAGCATTTTTTTCTGCCTTTTTATTTACATTTTAATAAGGGTTAAGTTCCTTAAACTTGAAAGGGTTTGAAGGGCTGAAAAATTAATATAAATTTCACCCCTTTATACCTAAAATAATATCATAAATTTAACCCTTTTACGTCTAAAATAATATCATACATTTTTTTAAGGAAAAGTATGAAAGTAAGACTTGTGAAAAATAAATATTCTACAGCCCAAATATGATTAATTTCTTGAAATATAATTTTGGGAAATGTTTCTTACAAAAATATTGTATTGGGCTATTAATTATACAACCTTATTTCCTTCCTTTCTTATTCCTTTGATATTTTAAAAATAAAATCTAAGGTTGAACATTACTCTTCAAATAAAATGAAAGTATTTATAGATGCACTATCTTATTTTTTAATCTAAAATCCGTGGGACTTAATTTTTGCCACGTGTACTTGTCCCCGGGTTTTCCGAACGTTGCAGCATTTTCTCACGTCGCTTAAATGGCTTAATAACCCAATCCGAATGCAACATTTTGTGGCCGAGCTTTAAGTTGTTGGTAATCGTTGGACTCCCCCTCTCCGGAGCGGATGGGGGCTTGGGGATAGTAACCCGCTTCCGGTCTGCGGTCCTCCGCTCATCAATGAATGAGCGAAGTGAATGAATGAGTGAATGGGGCTATCGTGTGGTTTGTGTGTTAGAAATGCCATAAAAAATGCAACAGCGGCATAAAATTGATTTGATTGCCAAGAAGAAGAAACCGGCGGAGAATCAGAAGCTGGATGATGAGGAGCAGCCGGTACCTACACCCGCCTGAGAGTCTAACTGAATTTTGCCCAGATCGTAAAACCTGCAGACTCCATTCTCCGATCTCCGATCACTCCCAAGTTCCCCCCGAATGTAGGCCGAACCACTTTGATGAGCTGGATTGGACGGAGTGGAGTGCTAGTGGTGGTGTGGTGGTGGTGGCTTCCTCAGATTGAGATAGAGTCGGTCAGCGACGGAGATTCAGGGAAAGAGACTGGGTCTCTCGGCACATTTAGAGATTAACTGGTTTTATTGCTCGATTGGCTATAATATCTTTTATTTACGAGTCTCGGGCTAATTTGAATTTTCAACGTTTTCTTTTTGGGGGCTCTCGCCTTTTGGCGCGCTCTCTGGCTTACTACTCTATGGTTTCCCACACTTTTACAGGTGAATGGGAGTGAAGTGGAGTGGATTGGAGTCCATCCAGCGAGGTTTTTTTTGTGTTTGTGAAAGATTTTTGATCGCATGATTGTTATATTTTATTGATCAGCTTTATGCACACACATATGTATATATATATATATTTTTTTTGAAACGCTTCAGTTTGGGGGCCTTCGTCGTCGTGTGTGTCTCTTTTTTTCTGTTGTTGCTGTTGTTCGTTTCATGTATGTTAATCGTTTATGCGTCTAAGCTCATTTCTCCGCCAGAGCTGAGCATTTAATAGTTTAATTTTTATTTGAATGAACAGTTAATTTTATGCCAAGTAGCCAGTGGATTTTTTTCCTCCTCTCCTTTTTTTTCCAGCTTCTTGTGGGAGTTTTTTTTAAAGCGTGTGTAATCCTCCGTTTGGCCTTTATTTTGGGTCTAAAGATGAAAAGAGAAATATAACCATAATTTATGCTGAGAGCTGCCAATCGAACGAATTAGGCAGCGAACTTGAATTGAAAATCGAAAGACTTGGACGAAAGCGACGAACGTGAATTGAAGTTTATGCCCCCGATGATGATGTATCTGTGTTTATGCGTAGATTAGTCCCAAGATACTGCCCAGATAGTTCCCAAATGTAGGCAGAAGGGATTGGTGAGATATATTCCACCTCTTTTACTTTTCTGGGCTGAACCTCTTTGCTTTTTTTGGCTACACACAATGGAAATTAGTTCCGCTCACTCACAAAGCTCGTCCCGAGGCAGCTGCCAAGCTTTATTTTTTTGTTTTTTGATGATTCCCAAACTGCGCAGCAACTGGAAAGTAACCGAAAAAAGATTGTTAAAGTGTTCATTAGGACGGGCAAGGCGCAGCTGCGTTGTCAGTCGGCTTCCCTTCAAGGTTTTTGTGTGTCCTTTTTTGAGGAGTTAAAATCCCAAGAGAACTGTCAAGAGGGAGGTAGCGGGAATGGGTGGTATGGGTTGGTTGGTGGCCTCTTTCATTGTCCTGGCAGTGGCAGGGAAAGAAGCAGCCGTCGGTCACGCCTCACGGGGTGGTGGCGCGTTGGCGAGGAGGACCTAGGTCCTTGGAACGGGATCTTTTTTTGGGAGAACCTTAAGTGCGCAATAAGCGATTTCCTCGAAGGGTGGCGCTGGCGGTGGTGGTGGTGGTGGTGGGTCGCATAAATCTTGGCTCACAACTCGTTTTCCCTAAATGGACAGCTGCCTGGCTTGGCTGCTTGGCTGCCTTTTCTGCCCATGAGATGATCCTCCATTCGCCGAGCCGTGACAGATTGATAAATATTCTCTAGATTTCCTCAAGATGAGCATTTTTCCGCAGCTGGAAAGGTAGCTTGAAGGAGGGCTTGGAGGAGGTGAGGTGGCCACCCGCCATAGTGCTGATGAGATCTGTACACAGGGGGAAATATATGAAAAAGAGAAGGAAATCTGTTTCATTATGAAGTTAAAAGCCTTTAAAAAATATATAGAAATATTTATTATTGAAAGAAAAGAGTATGTAAGTAATAATTTCATAAATAGCAGATATAAGCCTAAGAATTGTGAGTGAAAATGAAGTTGTAAACTCTTGGCTGTGGCTGTTATTCTAAATTAAAATGTTTTACCATTATTGAGCCATGTTAACTAATAAACTAATTTGTGGAATTCACCTACATTTCAATTATAATTTAATTAAAAGCAAGGCTATCCCAGAAACAGCAATTCTAATTCCTTTTGGCGAGCGACTTTTTTCACTGTGCCCCAACCGCTCGCCGTATATATTTATGTCATTAAATTTAAGCATTTTCGTTTAGGCCATTCAGCTGGCCAACCTGTGATTAAGTTGGGCCCTGACTTGGCTCACTGTCTGTCTCCACCGCCCCCTCCCTCTCTCTGAGCCAATTGCATGTCCCGGCTAATAGTTGTTGCAAAGCTCTGGCACAAGAAATTCATATGAAATTATAAACGTTTTAGTTTTATTGTGCGTTGCCAGTCGGACTTGGACTCGTTGGACTGAGTTGGTGGCGGCGGTGGCGGTGGCGGCGGCCCCATAGCAGTGATAAATGTTTCCTACGCCAAGGTATTTCACCCGCGGCACCAGCAGCGGCTTGGCAAGAAATCATACAAATGCAAATTTAATTGTAGTTCGCCGCATCCCAGTGGCAGAGACCCACAAAACGCACAAATATCTCTCGGCGAGCGATGATTTCTTTTGGCCGCAAATGAATGCTTTCAGCGTGGCACGCAATTTAAGTGGGCGGGGAGGGTGCCCGCAGGGCATGCTCCGGAGACAGGATCCTCCAGAGACACACGGAATATGTGCCAGATGAAAAAAAAAAAATCACAATGCGAATTCATTTGAATTTCTTTAAATGTTTCCTTCTGTCTCTGATTTGGCTAACGGTTGTTCGAACCTCTAAATCAACTTGTTTGCCGCAGCTCCACCCTCTGATCCTTTTACCTTTCTCTCAATGCTTTTTTCAATGTCTGGACGGTGGGGCATTTATTTATTTTTTATTTTAACAGTTAAGCTATTTATTTGTTATTAATTTTTTATTGGTCATTGCATGGCTAGCTAAGCACTTTAAGAGTTGTAAATGCATTTATGTTTAAGAAAGTCTGGTTGGATATTGACTTTATGTCTTGTATAAAATTTGTTGATAGTTTATGATTAAAAAATATATGTATATCGCGTTAAAAATCTTAAAAAAGTATTAAGCTTCCATATAAAAAAGGCCGCACAATATATGTTATTTATTTTCAATCTCTAAATAATAATAGTTAATTTGGAATATAGAGTACAGAGTACTTTTCCTTCCCTTCCCTGGCGTCTCGCACATGTTACTCCTTTTTGGAGAACAACACTTGTTCCCTGGTCTCCTTTCAGTAATTGCATTTGCAATTAAAAACCAAAATTACTAGGAGAAGTACCCTTCACAGCTGTTTTGCCACAATTCTGACACCTTTTCCGCTCTAACCGCAATGGGATCAGATGCGATCCTTTCCTCTGCTCAGCTTCCTTCTGGTTTCATGGCTCGTGCGTTTGTGTTGCATTTTTCCCGCGTCAGCTGTTCTCTCTCAGATTTTCCTCGTCTCGACTTCTGTTCCGGTGGCAGCACAGCCTGCAGCCTCTTTTATATTATTTTTCTTCTTTTTATTCTTATTATTTTCCTCAGAGCCAGAGCTCGCTGACTGCGCGCGTAACGACTTCTTAAGATCCCAGCCCTCTATGCCTGATCCCACCAACAGCTGTCCTGGCCAGGGCTGCTCCTGCTGCTCAAACAAAGGCCTCTCTGCGCCTTGAGGCCAGGCCAGGAGGCTGCCTTGAGTTGAAAGGTCAATAATCTTGGATCGGTTTGGGGTGGCTGCTGTAGATTTGGCAAAAACTCGAGGGAGGAGAAGGCAGAAATTCATGCTGAAATCTTTGCTAAATTTATGTTGAAGTGCGGCAATTAAGGCATTACTTTTGAGGGTAATTGAAATGGTAAGGAATTTTAGTTAGTTCTGTTAAATAACTTAGGTATTTGTTTATTATAAATATTACCAATTTTTTAAGTTTTTTAAGCAAATAAATTTAAACTCTAACATACTCTACTTCATAAAATAGTAAATGTTTTTATAGTAATAAGAAGACTAGCTTAAAAACACTCAAGATGTATATATTCGAACTACTTCATATACTCTATAAAAGGTATATATTCTTACTACTCTATATACTCTTCAGAGTGAGATATATTTTATATAATTTGTATATCCTCCATATTCTTCATAGTATATGTCCCCCTTCCCCATTTTATAATCCCCTCTATGCTCTTAAATTTCTTTTCTTACAATCCCAAGATTGTGTCTACCAATTCCCCGATTAAATCGGAGTCGCCTCCTTCCGCATATCCTTACCATGATGTCATTAGTGCGGCATACAAATATGCAACATTCGGCGGTGCTCAAGGATGTGATGCGGGTGATGATTCCCCGCCTCCTTTGCAAGAGCAGGGGATGTCCTGAAAAATCAGAGACAAAGTGTGTGTGTGTGTGTGTAGGTAGCCGAAGGAGCTGCAAGAAAAGGTAGGAAATTAGATGTTATTGTACAAGCAGAGACACACCGGGCCGTGGATAATAACAATATATAGAGAGAGCTCGCGCCAAGGAACTGAGGAACAGCTGAGTTGAGGCAGATGAACTCCCCTCGTTCGGGACTCGGATCCTTGGATGGATCATCTGACATTGCACTCAGGTGCGGGGGTGTTTTCTCTTTGCTGCTTCCCAGCTCCTGTTCCTGATTTCTTTTTTTTTTTGCCTGACAGCACGTGGCTGCCTTTGGCGCCTTTTTTTTCGTTGACAAATTATTCATCTGAAAGAGTTGCGGCGCTGAAAGCGGAGATTGATCGGGTTTATGGGGTATCGGTATCGGGTTTCGATACTTTGTTGCGCCCCCACCGGAAGTGGAAGACGGAGTGGAACCTCCTTTTGCGGGGCTTCTCGCAGGAAGGGAAACCCGTCGCAATCTGCATGCAAAGCCATGCAACTTGCCACTTGCAACATTATTGGCAACATGATCGGATGGATGGATGGTTGGTTGGTTGGGGGAGAGGTAGGGGAATTGGATGCAAGGCGGCAGGAGGCGGACTGTCAGATTGGCAGCTATATTGAGCCAGGCCCAAAGACGGTTATAATTGGCCCAAGGCAGCAACAATTTATCAACGCCGATTGCCATTTGTGTTGACAACTAACATAGTGGACACTGGCCACGCGGACAGTGTGGATTCAGGAAAGGAATGGGTACTGGGTACTGTCTCTTGGTCACCGGTATTTTGCCATTCGGTCCCCAAGATCTGAAGTTGGCATGAAGCGTGTTGATTTCGCACTTTACAGCTTGTAAAACCAGCAAAAGGCAGCCAACCAGCCAGCCAGCAGCATCTACAGCGCTATGAAATTATTTATTTAATAATCGACAGCGAGTCATGAAAATGGTCAGCAATTGTCGTTAGTTGCCAGCCGCTAATTGTGCACGAAAAGCGGCAGCAAATATACAGGAAGAAATTGGGTTTTGTTGGGAGTAAAAGTATATTAAATAAGTCGTGCTTTTTTTGCCTAAAAAAGTTAATAAAAATGGGAAGCATGGAAAGTATTTATAAGTCCCCAAATGCATCTGAAATTCTTAAATTTATTGGTTAATCATTTAAAATCTTGGAGAGTTGCCTTAATGAAATTAAATAAAATATTCTTAATATAAATATAATAATAAAGAAACCATTTGGTTATTATCTAAGAGTTTTAGAAGCAGACTAACGCAATAAATATAAGTTTGTACTTGTAGCGTTAGGATAATAAATAAATGAAATGGAAATGGAAATTTTATTTAATAAATTGTTCTTTCATCTTAAATACATTTTTATTTATGACATTTTTGTGTTTTTTTGTTCAGTAAAATTACATAATTTGTATCCAAATATTACGTAATTGAGGGAGGAGGTCATTATGTTTGATTATGTTTGAGGGGGAGACCTAGGACAATGATTATTTCATCATTTTATATAAAATTTTTTTTAAAGCTAATATTTTTCCGTATTATATTTTAGTAAACATATTTTTATGATTACCTAATCATAGAGATGGGCATTCTTTCAATGATTACTCTTGATTATATAAGGTGGGAGTCGAGTCAAAAATCATAAAAAGGGTGATAACGTGATATATGAACAGCCGCTTTTAAAAACTTAATTTGTCGCTAATTTTTAAATATTTCTATATGCTTTTTATAAACCAACTTTTAAGCAATAGCATTTTTTTTTCTAATTTATCTATTATTTTGGGTACTTAAATTAATGTCTACGATAATAGGACTTACAACATCTTAACCACTTTCTTGTGGTTAATCAAATCAAGCATTATTTTGTGTGTAGCCACAGAGTAGCATTGTCACACAGAATTTATTACGTTTCAATTATGTATATGGGCAAATGTTGGCACAGCCAATTGGCAACGCATAAATCTCGACGCATCTCGCTGTCTCCCTCCCCTTTCTCCCCATTTGCACCCCCTCTCGCTCCCACTAACAACTTGGCCAAGCTGTCAAATTAGCACGCCAGCAACTTGGCCATTAGCAGCGTCCACACTGTTTGCCTTGGCAGCTCTGATCTGGCTAATCAGCTTCCTACTCCTTAAGCGGTGGCTGCCGCACTCCGCATCGCTGACACGCCAGCAACATGCTGCTGCTGCTGCTGCAGCCACACTCCCCAGTCTTGGCAACATTTGTGGGATATGGCAACACTGATTTATGCAAAGGATCAGTTCTAATCAGTTCTTATCAGTTTCTCGCTTTCTCTCTAAGTATTTTTCCACTTACCTTGGTCGGCAATCAACCCTCTTCCCCTCCTGCCATATTCTGGTCTAGAACTCACTTTCCAATTGGTTTTTCCTGGGACTCTAAATTAAGATGAACAAATGGAGGGTTGCCTTGCTGCGGGCTTGGCTGCTGCGTATTTCATATTCCCGCAGCAGGCAGGCAGGCAAGCTGCAGCAACTTAAGCCTGCCACATGCCATGTGTGTGGTCCTCTCCTGCCTAGCAGGCCTGGGCTTGCTCCTGGTATGCTTGTTGTCCCCGTGCATAAATCGTGTGAAATATCGCATTTCGCGCATTTTCGCTTCGTGTTAACGAGTGTCACATACGCGCACACATGAAGACAATCGCCAGCAACAAGCATTTATTTGTCTTTTCTAGAGGAGAACCTCGGGGAGAATGTGGCTGCTTGCTGGTTGCTACTTGGGGGCAAGTTGCCGTGGTCGCTGGGTTTGCTCTAGGCATTTGCATATTGACAGCGTTGTGTGATAATGCTGTTGACATTGATATAGCTTCAAAAGTCTGGCCTGCAGACTATGGAAACTCTCTGGTTGTGTGGTTGCTAGCTGGCTGGCTGGCTGGCTGCTGGGCTGTTGCTTGTTACTAGTTGCTGGTTTGCTGGCTTGCTGGCTGCTGGCTGCAACGCCCACCAAACAATTGACAGTCGACAACATGCCGGCGAGGCAGGCGCAAAAAAAATTACAGAAATAATGCTAAAAAGAGCGCAGAATCTGATAAAGCTGCGCCTGTTGCGCATGCGCATGTTGCACGCCTACAAAATCATGTTGCACGTCAGTCGACCGAGCTTTTTACCCTCAAAATATATCTGTGTGTGGTGTATGTGTGTGCTGTGTGTGTGCTGTGTGTGCGCTGCTTTTGCGGCTCATTTAAATTCTGCAATGATTTTTGCCAAGTACTTGGTGATATGGCTTTTCAAGGCCGCCTTTTCGTTCCGCCTGTGTGTGTGGCCCATCGCTTTTGGGGCAATGCAGATCGGGGTATGGGTATGGGTATGGCAGGAGAGGGGGTACTTGCGCTGACAGACGGCAGCCAAGAAGGCGGGCTATGACCAGATCGGATTTCCACAAGTACACAAAAAGAAAATAGTAATAGAAAATATAATAATAAATATTAATATAAATATAAAATAGGGGATTCTTCAAAATTAATAATGTATATTTGCTGGAAAAAAATGTTATAGTAGTGACAATCATATAAATTAGTTACTTTTGTGAGTGCTGAGTGTAAATGCCTTAATTTAGTTGGAATATTATATAAATTTATATAAAAACTTCCCCCACTGTCATAAATCGCCAAGAAGAGTGCGCTAATAATGCTCAAGTCTAGATTCTGGGACACGATCGCCAAAATAGGCACTACTTATTCATATACTTCAATCACTTTTGTGAGTGCTAAGTGTAAATGCCTCGATTTAGTTGGAAAATTATATTATTATATATAAGGAATCTTCCCCCACTGTCATAATTCGCCTCAAAAAGAGCGCTACGAATTCTCAAGTCAAGATTCTGGGACACGATCGCATTAATAGACACTACTGAGGGAGTCCGATCTTGTAGTAAAACGTTCACTGATGATAATCGAAGTGGTTATCAATGAAAAAAGTATATGGATAAGCCTCGCTATGATCGCTAATGATCTGGGTGTGATCTGGCAAATAGGTTTTTTTTATTTTTTATATATATATATTTATATTTTTATTGATATTATTTGAAACCCCACTTTATAAAGACACCTAAAACAGATCACAAAGCACCCTTATTTTCTCACCGTGCACCGCTGGGCGGCAATTGATTCTTAAAAAACGCTGACAACTTACATGTTGCAGCAACATGTTGCCGCGTTGACAAATCGGCCCCATGTATAGACACATGCATACATACTATGTGTAGATGCAAGCGGATGCAAGCGGAAATTGGAAATTACGGCAAAAATGTTCTAAAGGAAAAAACGAGAGCAAACGCCCACCAAAAATAGGGGCTTGCAGGTAATCCCCTTTCGGCAGAGTGTAAGAGAGATAGCAACAGCAACTAATAATCGCATAATACACGTACCAGGCTAATGATTAACCTGCATCATTATCGCTCCAAGATCTCAGATGCTCCCCTACCTCCCCAGCCCTTTCCTCACCCGTTTTTGTTTCTGTTTTTTTTTTCTGTTCTTGTGCCCATCGAAAATTAGCTGCCGTATCTGCAGAAGCTCTTTCGTTTGTGGCCAAGAGAGAAGGAGGAGGAGGAGGCGGACGGAGAAGGAGCAGGAGTTTGGGCCTGGTTCGGGGGCAGGACAACAAAGCATCCTGCACTTTTACTCGCCCCATTCAAGAAGCAGGAGGAGGATGATGGCCCCGAGGCAAGACCTGCAATCTGGCTTTATTTTATGCGCGGAGCGCGCTTAAAAATGCAGTCAACGTCTCCTTGGATGGGGCAGACAGGAACCTGCCGCTTAGGCGAATGCCTCACGGGCCCCAAAAAGGCAAACGGCCCGACAACAGCAACATCTACAGCAGCGGCAGCACAGCAGCAACATCTACAGCGGCAGCAACAAATGGCATTAAAAAAAAAAAAAAAAAACCATCACAGGAGAAAATTCACTGCATCCTCCCACTTTTTGCTCGGTACGCGAATGTTGCCTCTAGATGGGCCTATTATGTTGCTGCCACCGCTGCTGCTGCTGCGGCTGCTCCCGATGTTCCTGCTTGTTGTTCGCCAATCATTAAATGCGTTTTTCATACTCTCGATTTTGGTTTTAGTTTTGCTTTTATTTTTTATGCGGGAGTTGCCGAAGCCGACGCCGCTGCCGCTGGGATTTTTGATTTATGAAGCAGCAAATGAGTTCGCGAAAGGAGAGCATCGAGAATGTATATCAAGTAAGTATACACCCACACTTCCGGCTGTAAATTGAATTGAGGGCGTGGCCGAGAGCCCCCCTTTTGGTTGAAATGGATGTGGAAACAGAATGTTGCCCGCGGCCAAGGCACATACATAATTATGCGCTGCAACTCTGTGGCTGTGTGTGTGTTTCTGGCCAAACATCAAAGTGCCAGCCAAGGCAGCCAACTCTAGCCAACTCCAGCCAACGACGACGACAAATCGTTGAAAGTTACAGTTTAAGTTGCAACTTGCAACCACTGCTGCTGCCAATCACTGCAGCAACTGTGCTGCGAGCAGCGGATAATCAGAATTCCAGCATTTTCACCTGTTGCCCGGACTTGTGGAGCTTGACATGTGCCGCACATGCCGCGCTGCCATTTGTCTGCACTTTAATGATGCGCCACATGGCTAGTACAAGTAGCAGCTTGCAGCATTCACTTGGCTGCACACGAAAAAAAATCTAGAATATTTTTCATAACATTAAAATCAATGGTCAAAACGGGACAGGAAATTAGTGCTGCTATATTATTATTTTAAAGTTAAATAGCTATTTTTCAAGTCATAACCATTTTTCATGCCATATTTGAGAACATATTAGCTATTTTTTGGCGCATCTCTATCCATTATATTCTGTTTTCCACACACACAAATGCCATGTTGAGATGTGACTGTAATAGTGCATGAAAATATTTTATAATTTATTTGAAATTATGATATTTAATAGTCAAAACATTTACTAAGAGTTTTGATTTTTTTCTTTTATAAAAAGAAAGTACTCTTGTAATTCCCAAGTGAGAATTCGGAGACCTCGTAAGTGCTAAAAAAAATAATTAGAATAAGCGAAACCAAATAATTCAACTGAAACAAAGTATTAAACTTGAACTTATTCGTTAAACATTTCTTAGACTTCGGACACACTTAGGTAAATTAATGTTAATTTCTCATTAAAAAAGCTAATCCTAAATTCAAGCGCATTTTATAGAATATATAGACTATAGCCACCTATCGCGGAGCATAGTTGGTTCCTATACTTCCAGCTTTCTGCAACACTATGCACATAAATTAATATTACAATGTTTAATTGAAATAATCGAGTTTCAAGGTTGAAAAGTACAATTCGCCTTCTTAATTAGCTATAAGTACCAGTAGGTTTGGTACGAACCAGAACCAGAGCGTATTCAGAGTCAGAATGCCACCCAACAGCGACGATACCACCGGTGTGCTCTTCGAGAGCGATGCCGAGACTGTGGACATGGGCCTGGTCAAGGACCTGAGCAAGCTGAGGAACCACGATGGCAGGAAAATGCCGCTGATGTGGCACAACATTATCCTGTTCGTGTTCGCACACACGTTTGCCGTGTACGGCTTGTGGCTGCTCTTTGTGGAGTCTAGGTGGCTCACATTGGTTTCCTTGCCAGCCGTCGTTGTACTAGCCACTATTGGCGTTTCCGGTGGAACACATCGCCTTTTCGCACACCGCACCTTCAAGGTCAACACGCCGCTGAAAGTGATTTTCGTCTTCCTGCACACATTGGCCTACCAACATCCGATCTACAGGTGGGCGCGGGATCACCGAGTACACCACAAGTACACGGAGACGGACGCGGATCCGTATAACTCGGAGCGCGGCTGGTGGTTCGCGCACATCGGCTGGCTGTGCCAACGAAAGCATCCGGAGGTGATTGCCAAGGGCAAGCTGATAGACATATCCGACCTGGACAACGATCCGCTGGTGATGTTCCAGAAGAATTACTACTCCCTCCTAGTACTGCCCATCGCCATCGTCATGCCCACAGTGCTGCCGATGTGGCTGTGGGGCGAGTCCCTGAAGACCTCCTTTTACGTGATGGCAGTGCTCAGGTGGGTCCTCACCCTGAATCTCACCTGGTTGCTGAACAGTTCGGGCCACATGTTCGGAAAGCGGCCCTACGACAAGAATATCGGACCCACGAATGAGCCTTTGACCATTTTTTTGCGTGTGGGCGATGGCTATCACAACTACCACCACGTCTTCCCCTGGGACTACAAGAGCGCGGAGCTGGGTTACTTCGCCAATGACTACACCACCAAGTTCATTGAGTTCTTTGCCAGAATTGGCTGGGCCTACGACCTGAAGAGTGTGCCGGTAGACCTGGTCCGACGCCGAACACAGCGCACAGGCGATGGATCCCATCCCATCTGGGGCTGGGGAGACAAGGATCAATCGCGACAGGACATTGCT
>JAEIIU010054226.1:0-13491 GCA_018874675.1 Drosophila baimaii | reverse complement strand
GTTGACAAAATGATAACATATATGTATATTTACCGCAACGGCGTACAATAAAAAACTAATTAAATAAATAATAAATATGTAAATGATTTTTTTAAATTTCGCGCTCATTGGGCCCATTGGGCGTGAGTGTTGTAAACTGTTGCTGTGTTGACACTCCCCTTTCCAACACTGGTCTTGGTATACATTTTCTGATAAGAAATAAACATTGGCCAAAAAGAAATTTCCATGTTTTTCAATTAAAAAAAAAAGAACGCCCGTGGGAAGTGCCATGTAGAATTAAACCAAGTGCCACAAAGCCTGAGGAGAATGGAGCACCAATCAAAAGCCATCGCAAAGCGGCCCGCACAAGGCCGATTCTAGTCTGGAAGAGATTGCACCGCCGCCGCCGCCGCCCCATTGCCAAAATGTCCAACGATGTTCAGGTGGCGCGGGTGGCCAAGATAGCCACCGATGTGCCGCGCCGGAGTGGCAAGCAGCGCGATCCCAACTGCCTCCAGGGGAAGCAGCACTCCGGCAGCGTGGCTGGCGAGAATTTCGAGTATGTCTTCGGCAGCATTTCGCCGCGGGGAGCTGGGCCCAATGCCAGACACTTGGTGGGCTCCTTTGAGCTGGAGTCTTCGCCGGAGCACACGCAGCGGGACACCACCACCACGGAGAGCGACAACAACATATCCAGCTGCTCCACGCTGGACATTGTCAACAAAGTGAGTGATGGGAGCATACACTGGGAGAATTTACGCATTCTGCAAGCTGAAAAAAACATTAAAATATAATTTTTTTCATAATTCATAATTTATAAATTTAATAATTAAAAAAAAAAAGCTTGCATTATCCTTAAAAAATTGTACTATTGGATCATCCTTCACAAATCAAAGGCAATCCTTTCCTTTGGCGACACAAAATCCATATTATTTTCCCCGTGGAGTAGTTGTGGCGGGTTTGGGTTTCCGGGTGGCGCCCAGTGCGCAGCTGCGTGTCGGAGGCCGAGGGTCAAGCTGCTGCTGCAGCGGCGGCGGTGGGGAAAGCGGATGCACCGTGCTCGGATGACGACGTAATCGCCAGTCGAAATTTTCCACTGGACCATGATTGCGGAGCAACTGCTTCCGCGCAGCCTAAGCTGCCTGTGCTGCAGCGACACCCCTCCATCGCTGCCCAGCGACAAGCGGCGCAGTTGGGAGTACACGCTGATGGCTCAGCCGCTGGCCAGGCGTCCCATAAACGTGATGACTCCAAAGATAAGCATCTAGAATATTCACGAAAACTCATATCCCTTTGTATCTCCTCCAGGTTGAGCAACTGTCGGTGCAGCAGCTGGAGAACCGGGTAAGGGAGCTAACACAGCGACTGCAGCAGGCCGAGCGACAACTGAAGGAGAGCAATGCGGAGCGGGAGATATGCCACAAGCGACTGGAGGTGGTCAGCCAGGCGCACGAGTGCCGCATCACCGAGATGCACTGCGTCATTGCGGAGCTTAGCAAGAAACTGCGCAGCAAGCAGGAACATATCATTGTGGAGGAGCAGGAGCCCGAGGGCAGTGGTGAGTGGAGATCCCTAGGATTCACGAAGTCTGGAATAAACTTCATTTTGTACTCCTCCTTCCAGAGCTGAGCTTTCAAGAGGGCTCGGTATACAACTCGGAGCTCAATCTTACCAATCCCGATGCGGAGTGCCAGACGGAACCCCTGGAGGACATCGAGGGCGCTTGCAGTGGCGCCAGCGTAGACAACTTTGGCGGGCATAGGCCACAGCAGGAACTCAGCCACAAGGGCCAGGTGGAGGCGCTGCAGGAGGAAGTTCTCCATTTGAGAGCGCAGATCGCTCTGCTCCAGTCCGAGATTGCCACGAAGGATGCCGGCGTGGTCGAGGAGCAGACCAAGGTGGCCTTTTTTGGCTGCGAGTCGGAGGTCAACGAGTGTGGTCAGCGCCTCAACGATCTGAATGGTAACACAAGATCCAGATCCACATGCATGTCCATACTGACTCCAACACTTCTCTTCCAGCTTGCGTCTCGTTGACCAGCCCCCAAAAGCGTGTACCCGCCGTGCCGAAAATGGCAGAGCGGGTGAAGTTGCGCTGCGCCAGCAAAATGGAACCCGCCGCTGATGAAGATGCCTCCCACGAGCAGCACTCATCCTTGAACAATGAAGTGAGCTTAACCCCCCTAGGTACCTAGGAACACACTAAAGCCGCCCTAATCCCTTTCAGCACATCAATCTGGTGGAGCATTTGGTTTGTGAGCTGAAGGAGCAGAATCTGTTCATGGAGAGCTTCATGGAGCCGCTACAGCTAAGCAGGGAGTTGGAGCGATTGCAGCGTCGAGTTGAGCACCTGGAGATGCGCAACACCATGCTGGCGTTGACCCTGGACGAGTGCAAGGAGCACACCGAGCACCTATATCTGCTGTGCGGCAAATACGAGTCCAATGCGGTGGCCTTGCAGCTGGCGCTCAACTGCAGCGATCGAGCCATCGAAGCCTACGATGTGATGCTGGCGCTGCTGGAGAGCAAGTAAGAGTTCTGCAGCGATTCCCTTCCCTCTGGGACAACCCTCTGACACATAGTGTTTCCTTTAGATTGGCGCTTCTTGGGGAGAAGTCAGCTGCGGAGGCGGAGGAGAGCCGGCGATCGGTGGAGGCGGTGGCCAGGCACCTGTTGGCCCGACTGGACAGCGAGAAGAACGTGTGCGAGAACAGCCTGGGACCGTGGCAGCACAACATTAATCTGGGCACCGAAGATGCGCCCAAGACTGGACGTTCCTGGTGCACCGACGACGACAACCGCCTGCGTTACCATGTCTCGAAGCTGAAGGGACGCCGCTCGAGTGTCCAGCACACCATCGTCAGTCTGGAGTCCCCCTTCAGTGATGTGTACGAAAAGAAGCGTCTGGCCTTGGAGAAGGAGCACGAACTGCGCGACGAGGACAAGAAGTCGCCCATCGATCTGGAGACGGCGGTGATTATGCAGGAACTGCTTGAGCTCCGGGATGCAAACCTGCAGCTAAAGAATAAAATGGAGGAGGCCGAGCAAGAGCGACAGAATGCCAACGAGCGGGTGGGCATCCTTCACGAAGCCCTCAAGCAGCTGCAGGCCAGCAACCGGGTCTCCTACTCGGAGGCGGAGCACGCGGCCCTCACCGAACAGCAGTTGGTCGAGGCTCTGACCCGCGAGACGGAGCTCAAGAGTCGTATCCAGGCGCTGCTGGTCAATGTCACAGCCACCCAGAAGGCTTCGGACGAGAAATACGAGCAGCTGCATCAAAACGTGCGCGAGCTGCAGAAGTCCAACCAGTAAGCACTCATTGCTATATTTCCGCAGGGAATCTAAGCCAGCTCTCATGTTCCTCCTCTTCCAGCAATCTGGGGCAAATGCTGGAGCACAACAAGCGCAAGTACCAGCTACGCGTCAAGAAGCTGGAGCAGAAGATCCTTGACCAGCGGTTGGACCACGACCAGCAACGCCACACCCATGTTCCTGAGACCACCCTGTAGGATGTGTAAGGACGTGCGTGACGGCATGCCAGGAGCTGCCTCTGCTGGGGCGCGATGCGGGCGAGCTTGTCACATATCCCGCAAAAGATCTTTCCCCTTCGATCATATCGCTTCTTCTACCCTCAATGCAATGCCCAGCGCCCCTGCCTAGACTCGCTCCTGGAGCCGACATGACCCAGAACAGTATCACGAATGTGCCATGCGACGAACTGGCAGCCAGCTGGGGCCTTGCCCCGCGGATCAGGCTGCGCCCACTAACTACGTACTCATATAGATGCATAGACATAAATACATATTCATGGTGCCAAGAGCAAGGCTCCGGATCCTGGAGCACCCGACTCTGCGCCACAAGCAATTACATATACACATACGTACGTACATACATACTAGGAAGTTACTCACGACGCATATGTACACGGGAATCCTATATTTATACAAAGTATTCGCATTTTGCTTGTTACATATATGCATTCAATATGTATTTAAAATTGTACAAATTATAACGACTACTGAAACTATATTCTTCTGTTTGTGTTGGGGATATTTGAAAATAGCGCCAAAAGTACAGGGTGCACCGGCAACTTGATATTTCTGCACCTTTATCGAGCTAATCCGATACATCGGTCATCGGTGTGCGTGCATCTCTAGTTCTTGTGAAATAAAAAATTTTCAATAACAAGACGCGCCCATTCTTGTTCGTTTTGCTAATATAATTAAAAATGAGTGCCACTGTGGACGCGGAAACCCCGGATCAAAATGAACCCGTCAGGGCGGAAGCCAGTGGTTCTGATGACCAAGCATCCAAGCGGAAGTCGCCCGATCAAGGCACAAACGATGAAAGCAGTCAAAACAAACGCATAAAACCGGAGGAGTCAGAGTCGGGAGTTTCAATTAAAACCGAACCGGATCCCGATACTCCAGTTGCGGTAAAGACCGAGCCTGTAGATGAGGATACTGAAGCAGAGGCAGAGCCTGCTGCTGCAGCCTCCAGCAGCAATCAAGGCTACATCCAGGTAAAACCGGAACCACCTGTAGCGCCGGTGGTTAAGGTTGAACCCGCAAATGGACAAGCTTCAGACGATTCGGCCGTGTCGTCAAGTAGTCTTAGGCCCTCTTGCCGCTTCGGCATCCGATGTTACAGGTAACACACCATCTTAATTGTCTTCCTTGCACGCTTGAGCTCTTGCATTTGTCCCATCCATCCCAGGCGCAATCCGGCACATCGAAGCGCTGAAGCTCATCCCGGTGACTCTGACTATCGCCGACCCGACTTCCCCGAGCCGCCACTCGGAACACCTGCTTGTCCCTTTGGCAACGCCTGCTACCGCCGCAATCCAGTTCACTTCCAGCAACATTCCCACCCCGCAGATTGTAAGTAGGACGCTTCGCTTGCTTAGCTTGCTTCAGGTTGGCTAAAGGTCGCTCTAGTCAATTCCGCGCAGAACATTCGGAATCGATTGCGCCAGCGACAGGCCCAGCGGCAGAACGGCAGCAGCAGAGCCGCTGATGAGGATGACTTTGGGACGGACGACGAAGATAATGACCCATTTGGAGGCGACAATGACAACGATGCGGACTATCGTCCAGGCGCAGACATTGACGAAGATGAAGAGGATGAGCTGGAGTTCGATAGCCAGCGCATTAACACAGATGACTATGACTAGCGGCGTAGCATCCACCACATCCATTGTTACTTATAGAGTTCCGTTCCATGTATCAAGTTACTTCTTTAATATATAAGTATTCCATTGTTGTAAGCTTATATTATAGCGCGTTTCATTAGTAGAAGCCCTCGTCCACCTCCTCGGCTGGCTTTTGGTCGAAGGTAGCTCCCCATTTGGCAGCCTCGCCGCCACGCACCTTCACATTGTAGCAGACGTTCTCCGCCTTGAGAACACTCTGTCGCATGGTCTGAATCTTGCGCCACAAGTCACGTGCTCTTGGGCAGTTGAGACTGATATACCTGCGAAGAGAGCAAAGCTTACCACCAAGACTTTTACCGGCAACTAGCCCACTTACCCCGTATAGAAGTGCTGCAAAGTCTTGCAGGTCTCCAAGCAGTTCTCAGTGTCGCCGCTGCCTAACGAGTTGATGCAACGACGCATTAGCTCGCCAGTCAGATCGGACAGTCCCAGTATGTACTCCGTTGGGTCCACGAAGAACTGAAACTTCTTGGGAACTTCCTCCGCCACCGGTTCGGCCAAAACATCCACTGCTAGGACGCTGGTGTCCTCGCTCTTGGTTTTGCCCGACTCCTCCACATACTGCATAACCGACTGCAGCGCCTGCCAGTCGGAGACGCTCTTGTTCTCATTGGCGCCATCCTCGCGGCATAGATACTCCATGTAGGTGTAGGCCTCGATAAACTCCTGCAGTCCAGGCGAGTAGGCGCCGCGGAACTGGTAGACGTCCTGATCGCGCAGTTCCAGAGCCACGGCCCGAAAGTTCACCTCAATCAGTTTGGTCAAGCGCTGGCGAGCCTCCTCCAGAACCTTATCCTTGTTCTGCTTGCGCGAGTCGATGGAGTGCAGCAGGAATATGATACGCTTGGACTCGATGGTGATGTCGCGGCTTAGCTTAACAATGCGCTCGTAGCGATCATGTTTCATGGTCAGCTCGGCGGAATAATTCCGAAAAGCCTGAAAAATGGGATTATTCTCCTCGTCAAGCTGTACCGGCGGCTGGCGCTTCCTAGGGGCCATGTTTCGGTTGCCACCGCTGGAGTTCTTCGGCATTTTGAGAGATTCGCACGACCGTGTAAGATTTGAGCCTTTACAAGCAATAGATACGCTGTTTTTTTTACAGATTTTCAAGTGTTTGGTTAACAATTGTTTTAAAACAAAAATGTAGATCTGTAAAGGAATCGATACTAATATCAATATCGAAGGTATCGATGTATTCAAAATCGATGTTTTTACAGCTCCACCAAAATGTACCAACAGTGTGCCCAATTGCACGACAAACACATATGTCCGCTCCTTCCGTAATTGGTCACACTGCTTCATCACTGTTTATTGTTCGTGGCAGAACTTAATGTAGAATTTGTTCAAGTTTTGGGCCTGAATTAAGTAAATTCGATTCCACGGCCATGCATGATCCCGCCCCGAAGCCGGTTCACCTGCCAGCGGGCTCCACCAGCACCGCGGAGAAGCTGTGCTTCGACAAGAATGAGTTTATGAAGGTGAGTAATCAATCCCGGCAAGTTTTCTTTTCCGTTGCTAATACACCTATCCGAATAGGCAAACTTCTCGGTGGACGAGTTTCTGCACAAAAACCGCAATGCCCCCAGCCTGGAGCAGTTGCGGGACAATTTGGGGCTGTACCTGAAGGGTCTTCGGTCCGCAATGATTGATCTTATCAACGAGGATTACGCGGACTTCGTCAATTTGAGCGCCAATTTGGTGGGGCTAGACCAGTCCATCGAGACAATTCAGCGGCCACTGGAGCAGTTCCGCAGCGACATAGAGAGCATCCACGATCTGATCGACGAAAACGTGTCGGAGCTGCGGGCCCAGTTGGAGGAGAAGCGCCGGTTGCGGGAGTTCAAGCGAAGCCTGCAGAGCCTGAAGAAGGTCTATGAGACGACCGCCAAGCTGCAGGACCTAATTGATCGCAAGCTCAGCGGAGAACAGCCTGTCCAAGCTGTGGATCTGGAACGCGCTGCGCTGGACCTGATTCAGCTCAAGTTTCACGAGAAACACTGCTCCAAGCACCTGAATGCCGACCAGGATGCAAAGATCCGTCAACTGGAGGAGCACCTGCATCAGCATCTGCGCCGATTCTTCAACGAGGCTTTGGGTCAGGCTCGTAACTCGGCCCCGGAGCACCTGGAGCGCTGTCTCCGCATCTATATCACCCTCAACGCTTGCGGTCAAGCGGAAAGTGCTTTCCGCGAGGACGTGGTTGCGCCCTACATGAGCGGCGTCATTGGGGAGCAGCAGCTGCAGAACTCGCCGCAGGGCCTGGCAGGCATTTACAGCAAGATCCTGAACTTTATTTCGCTGCACATGACCGACCTGCTCCGCCTTACGCTCTACTCCGACAAGTTTCCCGGATTTAATTTCGTGGTGAACAGCTATTGGGCCGATGTGGAGACGCGTCTCGAGCTGCACATGAACTCTATCTTCGCGCCTGGCAACTCGGAGGTGTTCTATGTCAAATACAAGTGCACGCGCGACTTTCTCGGCAAAATAGAGGAGCTGTTGGCCAGCAGCGGGGAGCAGGCGGTGGCCTTCTATCGCCAGCACAAGCAGACGAAGAGCTTCGAGGCCCGCTGGAATCTCCCGGTTTATTTCCAAATATGCTTTCAGGTATGCAAAATGCAGCTCTTATGCGAAGCAGAAATTACTATTTGATTTTGGCAGGAAATCGCTGGTCAATTTGAGGCCCGGCTGGAGCCAGTGCTGCAGGATGACACATTGAGGACGACAAATAGCGATGAAAAGGCCTACAAGCTTGCCACATTCAATGCCGCCAAGGCAGCGCTGCAAAGGTGTTGGGCTGAGGGTGTTTACCTGCCCGAGGTATTCCCCAAGTTCTACAAGCTGAACGTACAGATCGTTCTCCGTCTGTCCCGCTGGATAATCGACGCCATAGCCGTGTCCAAAAGCAGCAGCTTTGCAAGGCCTTACACCAGGCATCAGTTGCTCATTGCCCTGCACTCGGACATCCGCAAGCTGGACGCATATCTGCCAGAGCTTCAGCAGTCAATTGTCCTATCTGTGCCCGCTGATCAGCGCTCGAAGATGTTCAACGATGTCTTGGGTAAATCCATGGCCGCCTTGGGCGACGCCCTGGGAGCGCATTTGTCGAGCATTCAAAGTACCTTGGTAGAGCTGCTGATCGGCGAGTGCGAGACGGAGAATGTGCGCCAGGTTAACGACTTGCCGCGCCTGTATCGCAAGACAAATCGAGAGGTTCCCTCCCGGTGTTCGGGCTACGTGGAGCAAATGCTTCGTCCGCTAAAAGCGTTCGCCCAGCAGCACGAATCCCAGCTCGGCACTCTGGTGGTGGAGCAGATCCTGTCGGAGGTTGCCAGTCACATTACCAAGGCGTGAGTATAAGGAAACTGCCACATAGAACTTTTTCCAACAGTTCACCCTTCGACTCTGCAGGTACTTCAATGTTGTGAGCGATGTCCTCACCTCCGTACAGAAAACCGAAGAGTCCTTGCGTCGTCTACGGAACGTGAAGAGTGGCGGATCCGCACCGGCGACGCAAGGCAGCTCGGCTGTGATGTCGGACGACGATAAGATACGCGTCCAGCTGCGTGTGGATGTCACCGCCTGGAGACAGGAGCTGGCCAAACTCAACTTCCAGGCGTCGCAAATCGAAAAGCTGTCCGAGCTAAGCCACATGGTGGAGGACAGCATTAAGCTGAGGGACACTAGCTCCTCCTCTTAGACGCTATCAACGAACGAACAGTTATTAAACATATACACTTCAGTTTATTCTCGTTAATAATCGATTCCTTACGATTCTTTAGGCACAATTAGTGATTGAATTAGGACTACGAATTGTATATAATATATTATATATAGGGATATACGTATATCATATATAAATGCATTGAATTTCACAATCGTTATGGGTACATACAGGCGTTTCCTCTGGAGTTACTCGCTGTGGGAATGAAACAGAGAAGAGATTGCGGATATTTAGCGACAGGACTTGTCTGTGGCCATCATACGGATAACGGGTAACGGATAACGAATATTGCAACGCGGCAGGCAAGAAACCATGCAAAAAAGGAACTCAAGCTTGCGAAGATTTGTATATACAAAGGTGTTGGTAGGGGGTTGTGTGTATATAGAAATGAGCGTTATAGCGGAGGAGGACAAACGAGAAAAGGCAGGCTCAAACCAAACAAAACAAAACCAGGCCCTGCTACATTACAGTTTGAGTTCTTCGGTGTCCGGCAGCTTGCGGAAGAACCATTGCACAT
This sequence comes from Drosophila baimaii, assembly GCA_018874675.1. Lineage (NCBI taxonomy): Eukaryota > Metazoa > Arthropoda > Insecta > Diptera > Drosophilidae > Drosophila > Drosophila baimaii. Next base: position 4,060 of record JAEIIU010054226.1, on the reverse strand, counting down.
GCTCCTCGGTCACATCGGCCAGCTGGCTGGGCTGCCACTGGGGCTTCTGATCCTTGTCGATCAGCAGGGCACGAACACCCTCCTTGAAGTCGCTGCGCTCCAAGTGGCGCACCGCCAGCCGATACTCCATGATCAGGCACTGGGCCAGCGACAGCTGTGAGCCCAACTCCAGCTGGCGGAACGTGACCTTCATCGAGGTGGGCGACATTTTGCTCAGGGTCTGAAATAGATAGACGAACAAGCATGAATTGGGTGGATATTTACGTGCTCCAGTGGTGTGAAATCGTGCCACAACTAAGGCGGCGTTAATTGGCTGGAAAACGATCCAAATATTTGGGTGCTAAAAGCGCGCCAACCGCGGATTGGTTCAGCCAATTAACATCTGATTGTGCTCTTATCACCGTGTGTCGCGCGATTCGCTTACCTCAAGCGTCTTCTTCGACCACTCGCTGCCGTCGTTCTTCAGATTCTCCAATATGCCCTCGACGGAGTCCGCCGAAAAGTTCTTGTTGATCTGCTCCAGCACCGGCTGCAGCGAGAACGGCTTCTCCGGCGTGGAATGGTACTTCTGCAGCAGCTCCGGCACGTCATCCGCATCGGGGCAGTTGAGCAGCGCCGTCTCCAGATCGGGGATCTTGCTGCTCTCGCAGTAGTGCGAGGCAATGCCCGAGTAGAAGACATCCCCGCCGCGCAGACGGTATCCTGTGAGTCCCAAATACAGGCCCAGCTTACCCTGCAGGCGCGGCAGGAAGTAGGAGCCGCCCACGTCTGGGAACAAGCCGATGGCCGTCTCCGGCATGGCGAATAGCGTCCTGTCCGTGGCTACGCGATACTTGCCATGCACACTCAGGCCGACGCCACCGCCCATGGTGATGCCGTCGATGATGGCGATGTAGGGAATCTTGTAGTTGCCGATCAGGGCGTTAGTGGTGTACTCCTCCCGGAAGAAGCTTTTGGACTCGTCGGTGGGGCCTGCCTCGATGAGGGCGCGCACATCGCCGCCGGCGCAGAAGGCCTTCTCACCCGTGCCCTTGATTATCAGCAGCGACTTGGACTTCTCGCACTTCTTTAGGTGCTTGTAGATCTTGCGCACCATCTCCAGATTGATGGCGTTCAGTGCCTTTGGGCGGTTCAGAATTATCATACCTTTGTTGGACGACTCCGTGGCCAGCACGGAGGAGGAGGAGAGGCGCGCGGAGAAGGCCATGGCCGGGGGATTCTTTGTTGATATTGCTGCTCCGCCGATCAGCGGCAACTGGCTGTAGGTGCGTTGACCGACTGTGTACACCAACCTTTGAATTGGGCTTTGCTGGCGGGAAAATGAGTCTCGGTTATGCTATGCGCCTTCATTTGCAAGGAATTAGCATTACTTACCATTTTGGGGCGGCTGTGTCTGTGTCTATGGGTTCTGGTTTGTGTTTTGTTCTCACCTGTTGCGCAATAAGCAGCGCGAGCGGCTGTCTTTCGTTATCGATAGGATTATCGATTGGGGCTGGAATCGCTATCGGTATCGGATTAGCAATCAGATTACTCGATTGGCAGCGCGGAGTGGGGGGTACAGAATCACAACAAGAAATGTATACAAATCTTCGGGGCCGGAGTTGTGAATGAAAATAGTGAATTAGTGAATAGAAGCAATGGGTAATCTAGCCAGGATGTTGGGCCGCGTTCCCAGGGCCGCTCTGCAGAGCATGGTCTGCCAGTCGATTCTGGTTCTGATATGTCTCGTGTGCTACGGCTGCGGTGGCCTCCGGGGCGCTACGTTTGTTTTCGACGACACGGTGGCCATCGTCAAGAATAGGGACGTCAGCGTACTGCCCACCAACTGGACGGCTATTTTCACGCACGACTTCTGGGGCGCCTCCCTGGTCAGCAACGACTCGCACAAGTCGTTCCGGCCGCTGACCACACTGATGTTCCACTGCGAGTACGCCCTTCTCGGTCTGAGTGCGGCCCACATGAAGTTCCTCAATCTCCTGCTGCACTGCGTCAACACCCTGCTCATGTGGCGACTGGTGCGGTCGCTATATGTGACGGAGATCAACACGGAGCGATGGGCCACCATTTCGGCGGCACTGTTTGCTGCCCACCCAATCCACACGGAGGCAGTTTCCGGAGTTGTAGGGCGAGCGGAGCTTATGTTCGGGATGATTCACCTGCTCTGCCTCCTGCTGACGGTGGCCAACACCGGAAAACGCAGCCCACAGACCGTTGGCCTCGTCCTGATGCTCACCGCCGCGGGCATTCTTTTCAAGGAGTCTGCCGTCACCATTCCGATGTCGTGTGTGCTGCTGGATTACTTCCAAAATGGTTACTACCTCCTCTCGTACCGCGATCAGTGGAACCTCCTGCGCTCCCGGGTGAGCTACGTGGTCTACTTCGTGGGCACTTGGGCCCTGCTAACGGCCCGTCTTTGGTGGCAGGACTTCGAGCCGCCAACATTCAAGGAAGTGGACAACCCGGTGGCCTACAACCAGTTTTTACTGACGCGCGGGCTGTCCCAGCAGTTTCTGCTGGTGATGAACATCTGGCTGATGCTCTGTCCCCACTGGCTGTGCTACGACTGGGCCCTGGGCTGTGTGAAGCTGGTGACCAGTATTTGGGACCTGCGACTGCAGGGCGTCATCGGCTTCTACTCCATAGTGCTAGTGGCTCTGAAGAACTTCCGCCGCCTGCCCGGCATGATGCTGGCTCTGGGTCTGATGGTTGTTCCGTTCCTGCCCGCTTCGGGGATCATCAGTGTGGGATTCGTGATCGCTGAGCGGACTCTGTATGTTCCATCCATCGGCTTCTGCCTGATGTCCATCTACGGATTCCTCTACTGGTACGACAGCAGCTCGGGCCGAACCTATTGGCGCCTTTGCCTGCAGGTTCTGCTGATGGTTCTCCTCAGCGTGATGATGCTCCGGACACGGCAACGTGCCACAGACTGGCTAAACGAGGAGCAGTTGTTCAAGTCCGCCCTTCAAGTGTGTCCCGACAACGCCAAGGTGCACTACAACATCGCTCGACTGGCCACCGATACGGGAAACAACACCAAGGCCTTCCAGCACTACCACAAGGCCATTGAGCTGTATCCCTTCTATGAGTCCGCCCTGATGAACCTTGGCAACTTGTACCGGGAGCATGGTCAGTTGGCAGCCGCCGAGGAGTACATTCGACTGGCTTTGCAGGTGTATCCAGACTTTTCGGCGGCCTGGATGAACCTCGGAATTGTGCAATCTGCTCAAAAGAAATACGCCCTGGCACTGGCCAGCTACGAGAAGGCCCTGACGTACAGGACCAACTTCGCCGTCTGCTACTACAACATGGGAAATCTGTATCTGGAGCAGAAGATGTACGGGGAAGCCCTGCACCATTGGCAGCACGCAGTGGGTCTCAATCCCCGGCAGCCGAAGGCCTGGGCAAACATTCTCACCATGCTGGACAATCGTGGCCTTCATGACGACGCCCTGCGCCTCTCGAATCAGGCTCTGCAGCATTTGCCCAACGAGGTCGGCATCCTGTTTATTAAGGCCAATGTTCTGGGCAAGATGAAGCAGTACGTGGAAGCAGAGGCGCTCTATAGACGCGTCATTGAGCTGGAGCCCCACAACATGCTGTACCACACGAATCTCGGAGTGCTCTATCACCGCTGGGACAAGAGCCAGGAGGCCATTGAGGCGTATCGAATGGCGATAAGCATTAACTCGGGTAGGGCAACGACAGCGCGAGAGAATCTCAACAAGCTTCTGAAACGCCTGGAAAGGGAGGCGAAGGTCATCATCGAAAAGTAAGTGATTGTTGTTCAGTCCCACCGAAACTCATCCAAATTGGGAACCCATAGGAAATTGACTGTCCAGGAAGTTCACACTTAAAGAGTTTATTTCTTAGAAAAAAAGAATATTAATACTTAAAGAATGGTATGAACTCATCGTAGGTATAGAAAAAGAAGAGACTTGCAATATCCAGATGCAAATATACATTCCCTGAGATGGAATAATCCTGATCTGATCCAGAATCTAAGGTTGTGTGTTCAGTCACTAGTCGCAATAACCAATAATCCTTATACTTACTCATT
>JAEIIU010054155.1:0-39619 GCA_018874675.1 Drosophila baimaii | reverse complement strand
AAATTATCTGCAAGGGTATATAAACTTCGGCTCCGCCCGAAGTTAGCTTTTCTTACTTGTTTTTATATTTATTTGCTACTTTTTATATTGGGAACAATTACTATATAAAATGCGTAACTGTATAAATATTCCATATAAAATTAAGTGGTACTATTTTCCTAACCCTTTAATGAAGAAAGTTAAAATTATTCTAGAATGTTCGAGAATTTTGTTTACATATGAATATAAATAAATGAATCAATTAATTTATTCCCAGGTTAATTTACCCGGATAATAATAATGTTAAATTTATACAAATTGATATAACATCGTTGAGCTTGAGCTCCTATAAATGGGATTTATTTATTTAATATAGTAGAATGATGTTCCGTCGGTAATCTTTCTAGGTAATAATGTTGCCGTCGGAAAATACCCTGTATTCATTTTATTCTGAAAAGAATTGTGTTTTCCTTCCTCATATTTTTTGCATTCAGTCAAAAGCCGTCGGAAATCGAAAGGAATTTATATTATTGATTGATTTCTAGAAAGTTCCCTTACGCCGTCGGTGAAAAAAAGAAATGTCAAAAGATGTGGTTATTCCACCTTGGTTTCTTCTGCGTCATCAGCTCTTCCGCTGACGTTCGTTTTTCTGTGAATAATCTGAAAAATTGCCCCGCCATCAATAAATGAAAATTTCAAGAGAGATTTATGTTTATAATTTTCGCATTGTTTTTTTTTTGTTGTTTTATTTTATTGACTTTTTGTTTGACAAAAAATTGATGCAATTTTTAGCCAACTACCATTCATTTTCATTCTTTCTGGGTTTTGCTCTTAGGAAAAACTTAGAAAAAAAACGTCGCTTACAAAAGAACTTACACGCTATTACAGTAGTAATTCGTTTAAATAGGATTTAAATGTAAATTATTTCTAAAGAAACTATTTTTTTGTGGTCTTTAAAAAATGGGCGTACAAAAGTTTTGGGGACATTTTCAAAGAGATTTTATAAAGGATTTTTGTAATTTTTTTGTTTGCAATTTTTTGTAGATTTTTTCTTTCAATTAGAATTTTTGTAGAAACAAAACCATTATCACAATCGCTTTGATGAGTAAACTAAAAATTGGGTGGGCTTGTGGTTGCTCTAGAGTGGAAATCGAATGCCGTCGGCTGTTGCGGGATGACAGATTCTTGGTTTTTTGGGCTGGCTGATGCTTATTTCCTTTGTACTCTGGATTTTGGACTGGACTATAGTTCTCCGCTGTAGCTGTAGTTGTGGTTTACTCCTCCTCCTCCGCCTCACTGCGATGGCTTGCGATATTTTCCGGATTTTCTGCCCGACTTGGGCAGGCATTGGCTGAACTGCTGGAGTGTTTCCAGGACGATGGTGGCCAGGAATCGCCACTGGGACTCCCGCAAACGCAGCAGCTGCCGCTCCTCCTGTTCCGCCTTACGCAGTAGGGTCGCCTGGTCGGGTATGAAGAATGCCACTGCCATTGCTGATTCGTTCTCAACTCCGATTCTTTGTCTGAAGTTGTATTTCAAAGTGGGAATTGCACAATAATTGCCGCCGACGAGATGACTCAATGACTTTCTCTTTGGCACAATGAATATTTATCGAGTCTTGTGTAGTTCTTTGTTGTTGTCGCACACGTATTTCTTTCGTATTTTCGGGTTCGTTCACTTTGTTCCTGGGGTTTCTCTTGTTTTTCGAATATTTATATATCTTTCGAGCTGTCTTCGCCTCGCTGGATAATTTTCAACTGAATATATTGAGCGCTGCTCGCTGGCTATTTATACCCGGTGCTCTCCAGCGCCTTCATTCGCTCTCTGGCCGGTGGTTGGTGCTCTGGTTTCTGGCTCTGCTCTCGCTGGTAGGCCTTAGCGCTCTCTCTGCTTTGGCTCTCTGGCCGAGGTTTTTTTGTTTTGGTATTTTTGTTGACATCGCCTCATTCGCAGCTCCCAAAAAAAAAGAGAAGGTAAAAATTAGTTGAGGGCGGGAGGCGGGGCCACCTTGCGCCTGTTGCCAAGCGGGCTTTGTATGTGCCTGTGTGCCGTCGCCTTTGTTGTAACTGTGTGCGGCGAGAAGTACAGTTAGCATATTAATTGTATTAAATCGTCAGGGCATGACAAACGCTTTCAGCCAAGGAGTTGGACAGGGACAGAGACAGGTAGAGAGAGGAAGAGATGAAAAAAGGCTAGCTTTGAGCTCTGAAGCTTGGAATACTCTTTGGGGTATTAGCTATCCTTCAAGGGCTGTGACTTCATGTAAATCTGCCAAACTTTACACCATACCATTTTACATCATAATTAACCATTATACACATTTTCAGCTCGATATTGCTATCGCCATTATCATTCCATCATATTATTAATTTAATTATTTATTTTATGTCTAATATAAACTACAATTAATTAATAGTTATAATATTGCCAGACGCAATGCATATAGAAAATATAGAATATTATATTCGTTACTTTATATTTCCAAACTCCTTCATAACTTAAAAGTACCCCCTCCGCAAGAGTATATAAAGAGAGCGTTCCGTGTGGGAGGCAGGCAACCGCACTTAAAATATGGGCAAGTGGGCAATGTAGAGTTCCCATTTCATTTATTTCTCTCTTCGACGAGCCCACCTGTCATCCATATCTATATACTGGCATCTCTCTTTATCAACATCTCGCGTTCTACAAGTGTTTACACAATCATCCGAAGCTTCCGACTAAGAATTATGACAATATGCCATAAATTAACGGCACATATCTCCTCCACGCTGCAGGGTATATTGTCACAATGGACCTGTATGATATCATATTATTTTATTTTTCGCTTGCAGTATACCCGTTAGAGCGGAACAAGTCGGATATGAGTGAATATTTTCACTGGAAAGGCGGTTTTTGTTTTGTATGAAAATTACACTCAGGATTAAAATATTATTAATTAGCCTTCTGATGGTTATGATATACGAACAAGGGGCCCGTTCACCAGGCAACACTTTGATCAATGATCATTGACTTTCTTTTATAATATTTTATGAATGAAAGCATATTTATTTTGACCTATTCTATATTATGTGGGAAAAGGTGTATATTAAATTGTAGGAAATAATTTCTATAAATTTTATTTTCATTATATTTAGATTGGGGTTTATTTATGAAGAAAATATAATTGTTGGAATTTGTTGTCTAGAACCAGAACATGAATAAGAAAATGAAAACTTTCTCCTTTATGACGCAAAAACCTATTTTGAGCTTTCCTAATCATGATTATCTGGGGAGAAAATAATAGTTACTTATGTATCATTAATGTTAACGTTTGTTAATTGCGTGAAAAGATGAAACACTTAATGGGTTGGTTACATATTACAAGATATGTAGTTATCTTAGCTGCTTTAAGGTGGATATAAGCAGATAAATATTTAAATATGTTTTAGTAATAATTAGTAACAACCACAAACTCATATCAAAAATAATTTAATAATTCATGGAGTTATGGAAAAACTCAATCTATCTTAGTATTTTTAGAATTTTATATTTATCATTAAATTTTACAATGTATGTAAAATATGAAAATTATACAAAAATCTATCTAATATTGACGAAATGAAGACATAGAAAGCTATATTTTAATAAAAGTACTCCCAAAAGTATTGTTGTTCCATGTTCCATGGCTAAACTCCACCCACAATGCCGTAGTACTGTACCTACACACACACACACACACGCACTTGAGCACACAGAACAGTATCTTACGGATTGCGTCTCAAGTGTTTCCACTGTGATAGAGAATAGCTGCCACTTCGGGGGTTGTTCTGCGTCATCGTCGTAGCTACTGCTGCTTCTCCATCTGCGATGTCTAGGTCTATTGTTGAAGGAACTACTCTACTTTTCTCTCGCTCTTTCCCTGTCGCACTGCAGCACCATCCATACATACATACATAGTTATGTTTTTTTTCCTCGTCGTCGGTCTTTTCTTTCCGGGTTCGCGTCAATACATAAATCCGGGAAGCCTGGGCGTGGCTTATTTCCTAACAGCGTTTTATGCTCCGCCGGGCCAAAAGAGGAAGCCAAAAAATAATGTTCTTCGCTCTCTGTCAGACATTTTGGGGGGACCAATGTGGTGCAAGTTGTTGGGTTTTTGGGTCTGTCTCGTTTTCTGGGGCGGAGCTTAGGTTGGGACCTTTTTTTCTGACTTCAGCTGAATCATTGCCAGCGAAGAAGGTGGAGTCTCGAAGGGTCTCTGGGTTCGCCGAAACATGGCCAGCATTATCCCTTAAACATATTCAACATTTGTGCTCAACCTGCGGCAATTTGCGCATTAAACCTAATTGTGGCTCTCGAAATGTCAATTAGTTCGATGATTAACCTCTTGAAGACCTTTGGCACACAATCTTTCTGCTGTTATTCTTTCCCCGAGATATCCATCTACGTAGCTTTCTAATTGCCCAATGAGGCGAAATCTTCAAACTCCGAGATTGGAATCGGAAGGTCTTTTTTATTTTGTATTTCCTTAAAGGATTACATGATTTCAAATTCCTCCGAGTCATGCGGGTAATTATTGGGTTTTTTTATTTAAATTAGTCATGGTTATGATGGGCTTGCAACAAGTAGGGTTGCATTCGGGAACCCATATATCATTTGCATATCTAATTGTCTGACTTTCCGATTAGGCTGTGTCCTTGTGGCTTATTGAATTTGTCAAATTAGATATTATTTTCATCGATTAAGTTCTCAATCTGCATGTTAAATAACCCACATTATAGTCATTCCTGGGAAGTGTGTCAATCGAGTCTTTGATCAACCCGGAAGTCGCCTGGTCCCGTTTTTTTCTGATCAGGATTACTGAAATACACATTTTGAGCGGTTGCGAAACAAGTTATACCCAAATGAAAGCAAAGTTCCAATCGTAATTTCATCAGTTGGTTTTTTTCTGGTCATCTTCTGACGTGTCTTGTCGTCTTTGTCTGGGACTGCCTCAAAATGTTATATCTTACACACACCCCATATATGTATGATCGAGTATGGTATGTTAAAACATTCATAACATGCGCGGATGCTAATGAGTAATATCAACAATGCGATAACTCGGCTGGGGAACTTTTTTTCTCTTATTTGATTGTACCGTTATTTAATATATAATATAGGGACTTGTAATGAACATTATTTCAGATTAATTCTCAGAAATACAACAACAACAAACACAAAAATATCATTATTATGATTAATTTATTTGTAAGTTATTTTCTTTGATAAATGTTTCGTTTTAATAACAAGTTTATTATTTGGTATCATTTACTTGAATCATTTGGAGATTATTTGATATGGGATGCTCTATTTAAGTTTCATTAGCAATTGGTTCCATTGCATCATTATCTGAAATACTGTCTGGCTTTCTCTATTTATAGTTTAATTTTTTCTTTCTTGATTGTCGATTTATTTAATTTTGATCTTTTCTTTTATTCGGTATATCATTCTAGTTATGCTTTCTAATTATATAGTTTTTTGATAGATTAATAATTATGTGAACTGAGCACTTTTAATAGGAATTTGCTTAATTTTTTATTTTTTAATTTTTTAAATTCTGTGTGTTTTCTGCCTTATTTTTGACTGTTCAGAAATAATTAGAATATAGAATATATATATCGAATAAATTAGAATATTTTCTATACACAAAATATACGAAAATAAGGAACCACTTGGCAGTCCTAAGATGTCGTAGGTTTAATATAAAATAAATAAATGAACTTTAACACACAAAGTTTATCAATTATTATCATCGCATTCATGTACATAAGTATGTATGTTTATATATACATATATGTATGTATATACAGATATATTTAATTATCGATATAACATTAAAACTAATAATATCAATTACCTTTTAAATGCTAAAATTAATTATAAAAACTCGATACCAAATTGGGTCATCTTTGTCGTCTTTATTCATTCATCAGAACTCCCCATAATTATCCCCTCTCATTTTCATTTCCTCACACAGGTTATTCCCAGAATTGCGCAATATCAGTCTTCATCTTCAGCCCCCCAAAAATAATATTGTCATCTCTTTGTTGCTCCCGCACTCTTTCCAATCTTCTCCAAAAAACTCTCCATTTCTCACACTTTGCTGTTTGTGTATCTTTTTCTGCCTTGGCTCCGTTTCGTATCGTTAATTTGTGTTAATTTTTCAAGATCCCAACTGGTGGTCTTCGATCTTGTCAGAAGTGTATGTATATTTTGGGTTTATTTGATTTCCCATTTAGAAAACCGTCGGGGGAGGGAGAGGGGACTGGGAAGCAGACACAAAGACAATTGCCAAGTGATCCGTAGCACTCGGGTCATTAACTCATTCTCCCTATACCTTTTATATTTCCCATTTTGTAACGCCTGTCATTGGAGGGCTGCTTAGGCAGACGACTCGAGCGGATCCCAACGAATCCCAGCCGCCGCGGAAGCTTAAAGCGGGCACCGCCGGCCAGGCCAGGCCAGCAGCGACTTTCAGCGATTCCCAGACCCCAGGCCCGATTCTCGGGATGAGTCATAGCCCTCGTCGTACCCCTCAATGGTTCCGCGCACGCTCCCATTCCACAGCCCAAAACGAGACCCATTTAATGTTGTTTAACGAGTGTTTGTTGCCGGTGTGTTCTCCGCTTGGGATACCCTGGAAAGGTGTAAATTAGTGGGGGATATTTTTATTTAAAATACCTCATAAAATACCTTATTAATATCACATAATAATAACATAAGAACCTTAGGTATGTTTATTTAAAAGAGACACAAATGGAATGTTTTGCAAACTTTAGAAAACAACAAATTAATACAAACTCTTCAGATAATAATATGTCTCAGAGAGATCTCTCTTTAGTGATCTACAAAATACCCCCAAATAATAAAAATGTCTCCCTAAGGGGTATCTTCAAGGTCGTATAACACCACAACTCCCAATCTCACTTGCTTTTCGCTGGTGAATTCTGTGAGTGGTTGGGGTTTTTGGAGAGCAGTCTCACTTGGTGGGGGGCTTTGATGATCGTCGCGCCGTCTGGGGCTTGGGTAGAACATGTGCATAACTGTGTTCGGGACTCGGACACTGGTCTGGTCCTCGACCCCTGCCCCCGAATAACATATCTCCTTTTTCCCCGGCTCGTACACCCGTAGCAAAATATAAAATAAAAACGGACAGGAAAACTGATACTCCGATAAGATTGCCTTCGGACGTGCGATCCACTTGGAGGAGAACCTTCTTCTTCGGCACCGTCTCCTCGGCCGCCTTTGTTTAATTTATTTGATTGTTCTTTTTGTTTGCCTACCGAAGATTTGTCCGTCCCTCCGTTCTTTGGTCTTGTACAAACATGCCAGTTGATTCTTCTCTCTTCTCTCTTTTATTTGAGTAATTTTCGCCCTTTTTCCATAGATTTTTATGGTTAGATAACGCATTTTCGGTATGGGTTTTCTTCTGATTTCTTTCTTTTCTATTTTTTTTTTCGGCATGCATCGACATGTTCGGAGCTGTCTTCTGGGGTTTCTTTGTGTGTGTCCTATTTGCTTTATGTCATTATTTGTCTTTAGTCTTAGTTGCACTAATATTTTCCCCCTGGGCAGTAGTAGTCAAGTGTGCAAGTGGTGGGGCTTGGAAGTCACTCTTTCCACTCTTTTTTTTACATCATCTATGAGTCATGCTGCGAGTTTTCATGCCAGGTTGTGTGTGTGTAAATGTGTGGAAATTGGAGTTTGGGTAATAAAATAGGTGGTTAGGCACCTAGTTGATGGTCTTGTGGAGGTGCAATCGTCAAGCAGAAACTCGGGACAACTGATGGATGTGCTTGGGGCCAATGAGAGATTAGTCACCAATTCGACGAATTAGGAGGGAAAGTATTCCTAGAAATAGTTAATAACTATTTAAATAAAAAAGTAGTATGAGTAATTAATTATTTAATTTATAATATGTACATATTCCAATGCAAGAATTTGTCAAGCTATTTAAGCATATTGAACACCCTTACCCCTTCCAAAAAATGCAATGAACTGAATTTATTGACCAAACGGCAGGTTAAGCATTCTTAATAAGCCCCAACCGACATTAATAACCCGAGCAATTAAATTTAATTTCATTTCGGTGAACAACAAATTATGTTATTGATTTAAATAAAAGTAGAAACACATACAAACATACAGTGGGCCAGGATAAAATAACGATAATTGCTTCCGTGTGTGGGCCTGCTGAAATTGTTGAATTACAATAAATTATATAATTTAATTTATATTTATGAGTTGGAGAGACCGTCATCCTTCTCTCACATGTATGTATTGATGGGAGCAATAAAACATTTTCGGATAGTATCGTTAACCATTTCCTGCATAGATTATACGAGGACATGGCAGACAGTCCGGCGTCCTCTCTCTCTCTGATATTTATTCTCATCCTCTTGATCCTATTCAAATTTCGTCTTTTATCTATTTTATGGCCAAGTGTGTGAAGAAATAGTCAAAAATGCTGGTAGCAGGAGGGTATCCAGTTTTTATATACTTTGATTTCGACGCTTTTCTCCTTTAGTTTTATGACTATCTTTTACGACCTGCCACTGGAAGAGATACATGCACAGGAAATAAATATAAAAACCTTCTAAATATTCTTGAATAAATAAAATATATTTTCTAGATATTTAAAATATATTAAGCAGTTGTTTAACTATTATAATTTGAGGCTTATTATGTTTAATTAAATATGTAATGGCTTGAGACCTTCTAGAATCTTGTATTCATTTTTTCCTGTGTATTCATCGGAAGGAGACAGCGTCTGAGAGCATTGATAAGAGAGAGTTTCGCATACGTGACATTTGCAAATTTTTTAATGCGCCATTTGCATTGGCACAGAAGCTCAAAACATAAAACTCGACTGGTGAATGCAGGCGATAAGGGAAAGAGGCGTTTCTTGTGGGTGTGGCAGGCCATATAAAAGACAATTCGAGGCGCCATGTGTTGCATATTTCATGGCGTTTTGACGCAATGCATTAAAAGGCAAAAAAAAAAGGAAACTAAAACATTGCCATAACCAACTGAGTGAATCAAGATGGAATACGTTTTAAATGCTTAAGTGGCCATAAAAGAATTATTTCCAGCATAGCCAAGTGACTGATATGCATATGACCAGAAACTCAATACATTTTTCCAAGCCATAAAAAAGGATAACCCAAGAGGAAGCTTTTAGTTTGTTTTAATAATGCATTTGAATATGAGGAAAAATGTATACTTACTAATATGTTCTTTAAGTATAAGTAAAGGTTAAGAAAAATGGAGGGATATCCTACAGTAAATGTGTTAATTAGCACAGGGACATATCTGTTTACTACCTCACCTTACTTTCTTTTAAGCAATAAATAAGCATAACACATAAATATTTATGTAAATATTGACTGAAACTTTACCCCAAGCACCTTCATAAAATTAATTGTAATTATCACCAACAAGTTGATGATAGCTTTAAGACTTTTTGGTTTGATGATCAAGATATGACACAACAAAAAAAACGCCTATGTTGGCCTATAAATTGCTCGTGGTAATTAAGAACCCGCCCCAGGCGATAAATGTCCTGAGCGTTGACTAATAAAGCGCCAAAAGAGCCTGTGCCTCTCCGGCGCAGGTCCCTTGAGATGGCCGGACAATAACTCATACGGGCGTTTTAAGTGCCGCCCAGGCTAATGACCAGATATTCAGCTATCCGCACAAATTGCGCGCAATTAGTGTGCAATTTTTGAACGCCGGCTCCATAGGTGCCGCGCATCTGTGCCGGCGGTCGGTCGCCTTCCGACCGCCTTTCGTCCGCCGCCCACTCGCCCCGATTAGCACGGAGTGCGTGTGTGTTTTGCCGTTGTAATTGCTTTTTGTAATTTATGCCCGCTACTCTGATGTTGTGAAGCCCTGGATACTCCAATGTCGATGTCGCTGCCAGAGAGTTGGGTGTTGTGTTGTGTTGTGTTGTGTGTTGCGGGTGTGAGCAGTTCTTCCGGGGATTCCCGGCCAGTGGAGTCGCAAGAGTTGTCGGCTTTTGGTCACCATGTGCGCGATGGAGAGTGGGGTTCTTTTTTGGAAATACCATCTATAAGAGGGGTATATATGAAATATAATAAGAGTGTACTCTTTTTAAAAAACTTTGGACCCAATTTGTTAGTTAAGCCGTGTAATGTTGTGGTTAATATATTAAAATTGGTATTAAAGTGGGCTAAATGGCATACAGTAACATTTCTTCAAATATCAAGGATATCTCCCTTTTTTATCAATTGTTTTTGCCTTTTACCTCAAACAAAAATTAAATTCAAGCCTGAAATAAATAGCTAAATATCTTACTTTAAGACTATGACATGCACTAGTATTAATTTTTAATTATTTCAAATGAAAAATATTTATTTAATGAAAAAACCCAATTACGAGGTATTTGTAGGGTTGCTAAATTGGTACCAGAACCCATCTCTTTCCAGCCATTTTCCACCCACGAGAAAATGTCGGTGCCACTGCCGCTGATGATGCACTTTGGTCCATCATTATGACAGCTGCTTGACGACCGAAAAAAAGGGTCGACTTCGTCATATTTGGTGGGTTTTCGGTTTGGAATGGGCTTCGAGGTTCGTTTGCTGATTGGGTACATTTTTCTTACTTGGCTGCGGCTAATTTTTTTTTGCGTTATGAATGCGCTTTGTGACATTTGACATGTGTGTAAGTACCGCCTGTACACGAAGCGCAGCTGATGCGTCCTCTTGGTTGCGGAATGCTTCGTCATGGTGATTAGCCCAAGTCGCTGGGTTGAGTTTGGAGGTTTTTACAATTTTTCCGCACTCTGCGGAGCTAGAAATTAATTTAAATGGGTTTGGGAAAGGGTTAATGTGTGGTCTTGTTGAGGTAAAGTTAACTTTTAACATTAAAGAATTGATTAATAATAAATGGATCTAATTTATGAATTGAACATGAACTTTAAAAAGTGTATTTAAGTACAGGAAAAATTGTATATATGTCAGGATATTTTCAAAGGCCAGAATTCTGTGAATTCTGAATTCGTAGCTAACATCCTCGTTGGTAATTGCCGTGGTCCTGTCGCTGGACAGGTTTATTCATGCAAAAATTGTTCAAAGAGAAACTCGTTTCCAGCTGCATTTGTCAGTTTGTCCTTTTCCTATTTAGGTTTGAATATGTTTTTTATATATTTGATGCCCTTACCAAGAGAGAGAAAAAAAAGGGAATATGTCCTCTGGGGAAATAATTTAAATTATACAAAAATTTTATATTCTTAAGAAAATAATCAAATTAAATATAAACACAATCTTTGCTAAAATATATTAATGCTTTTCAATAATTTTAGAAACTTGGCATAGTAAAAATTGGTTACAAAGGGCTATATTCCCAGTAAATTTGAATTAATTTGTGAATTATAAAATATAACCTTCTTGTTGTACTTTATTTAATGAACCGCATTTGGTCGTAAAAAACCGAATACAAAAATTAACAAATATTTTTAAAATGCATCTCTTAAGAGTATTTAACAACCGTTTAAAATTCCCCAGTGCTTTGTTGTGAACAAATGTTGCAAATGCGCTTTTCCGCTTTTGACTTCAATTTGCCCAGACTAACAGCAGTAGCTTTTTTGATATTTCACTTTGCAAAAATATACACACACAACATTTGCGACTGTTCCCGGTGTGTGTGTATTTTTTTTTTTAATCGCATTAAGTGCGCTTATTTAACGCAAATCTGCCCGAGTTGAGCCAAGAGTCGCCGGCCTGGAATCCTCGAAAACTCGAATCCTCGAGCCTTGATCCTGCCCGAACGCTAATGATGACTAATTTGTTTGCTTTGCCCGAGTCCCGGCGAGTGGGGCACATGTGTGTGTGGCCACAAGTGTTTGCCAGGGACTTCATATCCTCCCCCGGAATATCCTCTTTTCGGTTGTTATTTTTGCAACATTTAACGCCTATTTGGGCCCTGCTGGCTAAGCTTTTCTGGCGCAGGCTTTTCCACTCTGTCTCTCTCTGTCTGTTTGTTTTTCTTTCCATTTTTTGTTTTCGTTATTTTAGAAAAGCCTTTTCAATTCGTTCAGTCGAGTTTGTTGTTTTTAGATGCAGCGCACAATTAATTTGCAATTAGCATTTTGTTTGTCTCGCAATGCTCAGCCAAGGATTGGGGTGTCCTTGCGGATGATATTTAAAGGGGAACCTGAAAGCGAAAAGGGGGTAATGTATTCCAAATAAATAATATTTAAATTTAAATTTAAAGCTCTTTATGAATATTTTGAGGGAACAGAGGAGGATTCTCTTACCTTTTTTGCTTTTTAAAAATGTAAATTAATAAATTAACCATAAATCGCTGATCACTCCTCTGTCCTCTTACACAAAACAATTCAATCCGATTAACTAATTTACTCACCATGGCAAAATACATCACCCTTGTCCTGATTTCATTAATCGGACATCCCAAAAGAGGACAAAATACTAAGGAAAGAGGGAAGAGAATAAATAGCTAGCCAACCAATTGCTAAATTAACAAATTATGCATCAACCAAGCGGGAAGCAGAAAAAAGAGAGGAGATTCTTCTAACAAAAAAAAAAAAAAACGAGCACTTAATTTAGTTAATGTAAACGCAGGACAATCCCAAGTCAGGATGGATGCTTGACATTTGACAGATGAACTTGAAGGAAAAAGAAAGCCAGTCGGGGGGAGAAAATAGCAACGCTTTAAATCCTGATGCGACTCAATTTGTTAGTTGCCACGAGATGAGACAATAGAGGAGAGGAGACCCCAACTTCTTGGGATTTAAGTTACTTCGTAATTGTTACAAATAGTAACTGAACCCACTTGGAGTGAGGCGGAAGAAGGACGAAAAATTCACCTTTGAAGAGTGCCTGCTTTATAATCCCATCCCCCAACAGGACACACTTAATGGACGTTCGTTTGTTTGTCTCGACTCGACATAAAAGCGCATTAAGCCATTGCAAAAAGTTGATGAACAAATAGAAATGGGCATTAAATAAATAAATACCAGCATTGCTTGGAGCTCAGCTGGTAAAATAAATATAAAAAATAATATATACACAAAAGGCGGTACAAGGATATAGAATACTAAATACTCTTTAAGCAAAACTTGTGTTTAAAAATAATTTCAAAGTAAAAAAGGATTTCTCAGCTTCGATATAAATACTCAAAATATTCAAGGATGTCTATAAACTCATGGAAACAATATTATTTTCTTTATAAAATATTTAAATTCCCGAACAAACTAGTTTTTGTTATATTTTCCAGAATATATTTATGACACTATTCCCATTCATTTTTACGATTAAAGCCCAGCTGCGTTAAACACTCAACTTTCCAATAAATTTCAATTTAACCATTTCCCAGCAGAAGAGCATTCAAGATCATTTAAGACCCAAAAGGACAACAGGTCCTGGCCATGGAGGCAAAGGGCTGCCTGTCTGTCTGATGGCCTCCGGCTAGAGTTAAGCTGCTTTTGAGACGTTCTCCTAGATATATTTCACAGAATCCCCACTGTGCCCTCTGATAATAACAATAAAAAAGCGAAAACTTAATGATTTTATTGCTTATGAAGATGTAATTCATTTTCGCCAACCCCTTCGACAATTATCCTCTTAGATAAACAATTGCAGACAGTGGGCAGCAGAAAAAATGTCGTAAAAAATGTGTACCCTTTTACTTGGGTTTTGTTTTCTTTTCCGCGCTTTTGCCACACTTTTTTTTCGGTTGATTTTCCTTTTTATTTCCTTTTGTTTGGCCGTGTCGTAAAACGTTTATTTCATTTATGCGGCATATTCCCTTTGGAGAAGTTTGTCGTAAAAAAATTCCACCAATAAAATTATGCAAAAAGCGCAGAAAAGGATTAAAAACATCCACAGGATGTGGACTGGACGACTGTTCGGCAGCTGTGTTTGTTCCTCCTTTAATTACTCTCTGATAGCAGAAAACTATAAGGAACGCTTCGGGTTTTTATGGCGCCGATCGTAAATGTAAATGTCTGGGGACTTTCCACAGGAAAATATTTGCTCAGAAGGATGTTTTAGGCGTCGTAAACTGGGCGGGAGAGACTGCCACTCATAATCTTGGCTTATAAATCAGGCAACTCTCGCAGCCATCATCCCTCCCCATATGTGACTCACGACGAGCTTATCTTAAATCGAAATCAGGACTTTTTCGCACATAATTCGGGGCCACAGGACAACAAAAGGATATGCTTAACCAAGGCCAAGTTCGATTGCAATTAGGATTCAACTAAAGTTTAAGGGTTACAGGATTTCACCAACCAATCAATTGGAAAATCACGCACCAAAAGCTGACCATAGAAATTTTCTTAAAAAAAAAAAACAGCCTTAAGCTGCTCACCTCGTCGTCGCTGTCAGAAACGTCATCCACACAATTATTTCTAATGACAGGACAGAAGATGAAGGCGGAAAAGGACCTCACTCTGCTCGCTCGGTAAGCCAAAACGTATGTCAATTTGTCAATTTCGCATATATATTTTGCGGCGATTTCTTTTCCCATAATTCAGCTATTTTTTTTGCCAGGCAACGGCGGCCAGGACTTCTTTTTATTGATATCGTCCGGGAAGCACGTGTGTGTATGTGTATGTGTGTGTGGAGAAAGGGAAGCTTTCCACCACAACAATGTAATCTGATGCCTGTGTCCGTGTGTCCGTGTGTCCATGTGTCCATATGTGAACGATTCCCGTTGGCTTTTGCCAAATCATTATGCCCACGAAAATATGCTTTCATTTCGGTGCTATTTGCCATGGTTTTGTCAGTTATCCTTGATGGTTTTTGATATTTTACAGTTGATAATACATAGTCAAACACGCACAAAAGTTTTCAGCACACAGTCGTCGTCACATATCGGACTTTTATTCGTGGCAGATCATTATAGTTGATTGATGTGAGTGCGGCTTTCATTCGTATTTGTGTATTTGTGTTTCCTGTGTGGTTTTGAATTACTCGCTGGGCGCAACTGTACTTTTTTGGGGGGAAATGTGGAAAGCTTTGAATTCATAAATTTCTAAGGGAAAGGGAATTCACTAAAGAACTAAGTTTGAATGTTAAAATTAAGTTTTTAAGGATTCGATTCTTATACATATCCTGACATACATTTTATATAATTATTAATAATGTATATTGTTAAATATTATGTGAGTTCAGGTGTATTTTGTTCTGATTTACGTTTTCTGTGATCTTTAAAATTTTATAAACATTAAAAGTAGCATTGGTTATAAAAAATATTATCATATAATGACCTAATTCCGTAAATACCCATACAAAACACGTACCTAATGCTTAAAAAACTATCTTAGGCTGCTAAACATAAGTATAAATTCTACCTAAATATATAAGTCTCAGTTTTGAATAAGTTAATTAACCCTTTATAAATATAAATAACTAATAAACCCCTAATATACCCAATAAACCCAAAAAACTAGTTAATTCCGAACCAAACTGTACTCCGAACAATCACACACTTCACTCACCTCCGAGGGTTGAGATTTAATTATGGGAAAATAAAACAGAGCACAAAAAAGTCAACAAACTTTGGTCGGCTACACGTAATTAAGCACATGGACAGGGTCCACTCAGAGCCACCCTAACCCTAATATTTTTTCTGCCACGTTGCAGTCTCAGATTTTGAAAAAGCGACAATCGCCGCCTGCATTGAATGCATTTAACTCTTTCAGTCCGCTTTTATGGTCATTAATATGCTTGATTATTTCCCTTGACTGGGCCGTCGTCCTTGTGCCTGTCTGTCCTGCTCCTTGGGATCCTTTGCTCCTGATGAGGCTGACGGACTGACACGTGGCCGCCGCCGTCCAGCGCCCGCATAAACATTTTCATCCTCAAGTATCAACTTCCTGTGTGTGCCGAGCATTACAAAAATACCGAAAGCATTGTGATGAAAATATATTTTTGAAAAAATAAAACCACTGAAAAATAAAGCAGAGTAAAAAGACTGTGGCCTCACCTCAAGCGAGAGCAGATCAACCACCCCTCTGGCTGGCCGGGTAAAAGGGTTAAGTAGCAGGCGGAGATGCTCGCTTCGGGGGTTGGGCCACGCCCCATTATTAAGGCTGATTGACGCCTGTTTTTGTAATTTTGTAATTGAAACTGAAGTTGGCTCGTTGATTTCGCTTCGGTTTCTTTTTTTTACAATTTTTCCGCTCCTTTTATACACATTTTTTGTTGGTGCGCCCGCAATCATTTGTTTGTCATCCTTTTGATCTTTTCGCTGCTTGTCGTCGTCGGCTCACGGGACATAATGCGCTTTTGCTTCCTTTTTAATTTTTCTAATGAAAGTTGACAAATTATGATATTGTCACACTTTTGTCTGTGAAAAAAATGGATGGCAGAGGGGTTTGTTTAAAGGGGGAGTGGCAGTGGTTTTGGGATATTTTTGTTGGGTGAATATTCCGGTTGGTGTGGGGTAAGAATAACAGAAAGCGTGGATATATGGCCGCAGTATCGTTATTTGATGCGAATATAAATCTATATTTTAATGTTGAAGCGATATTCTGCTTTATATATTTAACTGTGCCAATAAAAAGTGTAAGCCTAGTTTTATTATTGCTGGAAAATATACAAATAACGAATAAATAAGTTGGTTATAAATATTTAAGTATAGTTGGTAGGAAAGGCAAGTAAATTTAAAAATTTCAATTATTTTTTCTCTAATGAAAATCGATAATATCGATATTTAAACATTTAATTGATTATATCAAATAATATCGATATTTAAACATTTAATTGCAATTTCAATATACCAAACTATACGATATTTTCGATATGATAATAAAAACGATATTTTAATCGATATATCAAATCGAACTTTCTATTTCGATATACATCTCTTGGCTATATTTCTTATCTCGCCAAACCAAACCCCACCTCAACACCATCTCAAACTTTCCTTTAAGATTTTCATTTGCGTAATTGTTTCATAAATCTAGAAACTCGTGTCGAGTCATCCCTCAAAAACACTCGATTCACACCCGAAAATGGGTGGACTGTACCCCGGCATTAACCTCTCAACAAGCGACCAATAACTCATATCAAGAAATATGGAAAATTTCAGCAGCATCCTTCCTGACTTGGTGCCATCAATTTAGGAGGTAGCAGCATCGCCTCGCCTTAATCTCGGAATATCAAAGGGTCCCCAGTTCCAGTGCCAGGACCTGCCAGGTCCACCACTTTAACCGAGTTTCAACCAAGCGACAAGCCCTCAATTATCAGATTTGCATGAATGATACTCGCTACGCTCCTGATGCGGCTGTTCCTCTGCTGGTCAGGATGGCCGGGATGGCCGGGATTCCAGGCGGATACGGCGGATACTCCATCCAGTCTCTCTGCCGCAGCATAATATTTCAAATCAGGCGAACCAAGGCGAACTGCTCTCATTATCAAGGCACAGCATGTGGTTAGCAAGGCAAAACTTCCTGAAAGGAAACAAAGGGGGCGACCGGGCAGCGGGGATCAGGATGGCTGGGCGATAGAGAAAACTGTAAGAGAACCAGTCGGGGAGCCATGTGAAACAGGCACTGGAAAAAATCCCTATATAGAGTTGGATTTGTATTGTAAATATAACAAAAAGAAGAGCTCTGCTTTAGAGTAGATAAATAGACATCCTTTTTATATTAAACTATAAAATAACTATGTTAAAGTAATTATACTTCAATGATTAGCGACTGATCCATATTTTCAATATAAAAATATCGGTATATTATATTTAAATAGAAAGAGTTAATATTCCCTCTGTTTTCCTAGTTTTTCGCAGTGTCCGAATGATGAAGCAACACTGCAAAATTTCAGTCAATTTCCTTCGAAATTGTTTTTTGTTTGCCAGACTCCGCTTAGACTTCCTGTCCACCCATCCCAGGATGCTCCAGTGTCTACCCCTCCACCCCCCCTACCACAGTTCCAGCCCTGCCTGGATATATAGTACGGCTGCATTGTTCCCGAAGCTGCCTTACAGGCGACAGTGTTAAATGGTTGCAATATGTCATCAGGTTCGCCTTGTGCCGGTTACTAGATGGCAGCCATGATAGACCAATCATGCCCAGCAGTTGCCATGCGGGAGGGAGCGAGATGCGGTGTCCTTTTTGGGGAGTAGTCCTTGGTGCTTGGGTCCTTCCTTGTTCGCTTTGGGTTTTGCGACGGCGCCATTTGTATGAAAAATCGCCAGGATGCTAATACGTTTGACTTCCGTTGACGGATTACCGACTATTTTGGCGTTCCCCTCGCCATCGCACTCGCTCTTTGCGAGTTTTGCGAAATTGCTGCGTTTCACATTTCATTTGAATATTTTACTCGAATGTTTTTTGTGCCGCTTGTCTTTTTGGCTGTGGCAGGTGGTGGTGGTGGTTGGGGCGGCGGCAGTGGTTGCGGGTTGTGGATTGTGGGCAATGCTATCTGATAATTTGCTGTGGTGCCTGCTGAATGGCAGCAAAACAAAACCTGATAAGTAATAGGGCCTAGACGCGGGCGGATTGAGTGAAATCACACTGGTGGAAAATATAGGTGGAAGATATTGATATTTTTTATTATTATTTAAAAAGATTATTTCATGAAAAAATTAAAAATGATGGAATATTTTAATGGCATAATTTTTTTGAGAAAATAACTTAAACCAACAACAAGATGCCACACGCCATACGAGTTTTTTATACTCGATTTCTTCGTGCTGGCTCTAGAGCTGGCTTCAGGCTCTCTTTTGAACATCGTGAGAGCGGAGAGAGCGCGATGTTTGTCGCCAGCATATGACATCTTAAATGTATGATTGTTATGCACCTCGTTCTTAAAATGACTTTGTTTAAACATTACTCTAAGTTCCTAAAAGTGGCTTTGTTTTTGCAATATTTTGGCTGTTTTCAAATTATATATTTAGACAATTTTACACCTTTTTTTTCACAGTGCCTGGCTTTGTTGAACGCATTGATATGCAAATTTTCAAATACGTTTCTGCATTGCTCCCTCCTCTTTATTTCTTTGCAGCCCTGTGCTTTGTGCTCCCTTTTTTGGCCGGACTTTTTTCTATTTTGGCACCATTTTGATTGCCATGAATGAGTAACGACCGGAAAGCTGTTTTTATGGCCAGTGATAGCACGGTAGCGAACCCAGGCGCATCCATTCAAATTGAAGGTAAGCCAGACGGGAACGGACATAAAGTTGGAACCCATCCCATCCCATCCATGCTCCTGAAGCTGTCGGAGCTCTCTATCAGTGGCTGATAAGCGCAGGGCAAATTGAAAACGGCGTCAAACATTTTTTGAAGTCGCTGAAATGACGAGTCGACACGCTGATTTCGTTGGCAATTTTGTTGATGGATTTCTGTTAATGGACCTGGCAAAAATGCCAAATTACTTCAAAGTGAGAGAGAGAGAGAGTGGCAATGTTCTTGCAAAAAATTTAAATAAATTGCCGTCATTTGTAGGTGGTAGTTGCCTCCCCCTCAAAGCAATCACTGGGCTACGTTTTATTTTGTTTCTAAATTGAAATTGCAATGCAAACAATTTAAATGGGATTTGCATAAATTTGCGACAATTTCGCCATTGGTCAAGTCCAGAGGACACACACAGCAAGGACCCAGGCCTAAAACTAAATCGGTTTTGTGTGGCGGCAGGACAAATCACTTGTAAATTGAATTAGTTTGCCTGCAACTTGCAACCCTTTCACCCACATCACCCCGATCCTTCGTCGTCGTCCAGGCCACAGCTTCCCCCCTTTCTGCCTAGAATCGAATTTCACGCATATGTGCGTTTATACAATTTGGCCAATTTTCAATAATAACCGAACAGAACTTACACAATCACACCGGTTGGGTGCGAAAAGCGAATCAACATAAAAGTTGCCGATATATAAAATATGATAAAACAAGTAAGAAGAGTTGAGCTTGGTTTTATGGTAGGCAGGGAAATGCTCTTCTTTTTGTATTATATTATAGATATTTATAATTGTATATTAAATGGAAAATTGCTATTGATTTTATTATAAAACTACTTTAATTTAATTTAATTTAGTCTATTTAATTAGCTTCATATTTTTAATAAAAGATGACAGGCATATGACGTTTTTATTTAGCTTAGATTGAACAGTATTCTTTTCGTCACAATGTTTAGTAATGAAATTTAATAAGAAGTTGTAAAAAAAATATAGAAATTATTATAAAACAATTATAAATAATTTAAGTTAATTGTTTTGCATTTTTTATGAAAAAAATGACTTGGAATATAATGTATGTTAATTTTATTTAGTAGTTCCGTAGATGTGAGTTAATTTAGACGCTGAACTGAATTATAATTTTTTAATAATAAATATGGATATCGTATGGAATTCTTCTAGGGTATTTAAATATCCTTATCTGTATCTGTACCTAGCTAATATATCTGCCTGTATCTACCTGTATCTCTAAGCTAATATACCCCAATTTCTTGTACTTCCACACAGACAGGGAAAAGCCACAAAAAAACAAGAAGGGTTAGGTGGCAAAGACTCGGAGATTTTTAAGGTTTTTTCTCGCCAGCAACAACTCAATTATGGCCGGGACACACACACACCCACCCAGGGACACACACACCCACCCAGGGACACACACACCCACCCAGGAACACACCCAGTCGACCGCACACTCACATAACTTGACAGACAGCCACACACAAGGTTCGCATTATGTTCGTGTTATTTTTTCTTTTTCAGCTCTTTCTGTTTTTTATGATAAGTAGCCGCTGGCTATGAAAAATCCTTTGAAACCCGGGCACAGGACCCAATCAACACCCTGCTCCCCCCCTCCCTCCGGTGAATCTGTCCAAGTCACGAGCATCGAGCATTTCCATCATCAATTTTCGTACATGATTTGCGGGAAATCGGATCGAAATGAGGGAATCGAAGCCGCTTAAAGTCGATGTCCCTGCCATGTGTTGTTATTCCTTTATTTTTAATACCCGTCACATGGTTGGGACGTGGTCAGAGGATACAAAAAACAATATTCGCTGTTCTCCTTTTTACAATTTTATGGTAATGCTGTAAAAAACATATTTCGTAACAGTCCGCCGGGAGAGAAATAAAGGATAATAATAATGCAAAAACGGTAACCAGAATCAGGCCCAAAAACAGGTTATGTCCTGCATTCCCATGCCCAGCCGAAATTGTTATTGAAAAACGGAAAAAAATTCACTTTGATGTTATCTTTTTTTGGCATTTTGCCGGGACCGCCTCTGCCCGTCTCTCGGCGACTTTAACCCATTAATAAATGCAAATAAAATATGTTTAAATTGCATTATTAAAAAAAGGCGAATTTTTGGGATCGTTAATTTATATGCAAATACATTTTTGATAGCTAAAATGTCACTGCAGTTGCCGCCAATTTTTTGCACCATTTTTATTTTAATTTTTTTATTCAGGTATTTAAATTTTATTTCCCCCCATATGTCTGTGTATATATATACATTTTTTGTGGCTGCTCTCTGCGAAACGAGCCCCATTAATTTTGATAGTTCCCATATGCCAGGCAGATATCCTTTGATGGACACGATGCGGTCAAAAAGGATATTTACTTTGACATTTCATGGCGCGCTACCATGGCAACAGGAATTTTTTGTGCTCGCCTTTTGATTAAACATAATTTTATTAGTCGAATTTCATTAATTTGCAGCTTGCGCACAATTTAATATTTATAGTTGGCTGACCTCGTTTCTAATTAAGTGCAAATATTTCTATAATTAAATCCGCAGAAATTAGGTTGATTGTGTGGTTTGGTTAGGGGCAGGGAAGTTATGGTTATGAGGCTTGAAAAAAATATGATTGAATGGGGATTATTAAGGGGAAAGGTTAACTTCTTATTTTATATTAATTAAAGATTGTTTTCTTTATGCAAATGAAAGGCTAAACCCATTAAATATATAAAGTAATTGGAATTAAAATTAACTAAAGAAGCCTTCACCATTTTGTTGTGGTCACCTGCTAGTGAATTGTCCTCCTGTTATCACTATTTGTCAAGCCTTGAAGGGTATCAGAATGCCTGCCGCTATTTAAGCCTTTTACTCGGATAAAGCCTAGAATGTCCTGTCCATCCCCACAGATACGAATAGCATAAAATCCCTGCAGTGAGTGATTTTTGTTGCTGCCGCACAAAAGCTCTTTCTGCTGCCTAATTCACTTTTAATTAACAAATCCCAGCCAGTCGGCTCAGTCAGTTCGGTTAGGAGCCAGAAACTTTGTTAGCAAATGAAAAGAAATTCAATTAAGCTTATTTGAGCGTTAAAAGCCAATCATGTCATGGCCCAGGCCAGTCAAAGGCACAATGCACCAGACAAAAGCCCCTGAACAGCGGCTG
This sequence comes from Drosophila baimaii, assembly GCA_018874675.1. Lineage (NCBI taxonomy): Eukaryota > Metazoa > Arthropoda > Insecta > Diptera > Drosophilidae > Drosophila > Drosophila baimaii. The sequence continues at coordinate 17,290 of JAEIIU010054155.1, read as the reverse complement.
GGTGTGTGGGTGGGGATGCTGGCTGGACGGGCTCGGAGGACATCAAGGACAGTGGAAGGGTTGCAGCTGAAGGTGTCGTGACGTCAACACATTGCACTCGGATTTGGGTAGCAGTGCAGCAGCAGCAGCAGCAGCGGCAGTGGAAGGAAATCCTTGCAATCCGTGACTTGGGATCGCTGTAAGCCGGACGGATTTCGGACGACGCCCCTTGGGCCGCTTTAAATGCCACTCCCACTTTAATTGCAACACCAACCACCCACCCTTCACACAATCACATGGAAAAAGCCCTTTTTTGGGGGGTGTATAAATTGCATTCGGTGTGTGTGCGGCCTGATGATGATTTGCAATTTGCATTTCGCAATTTCTCCAACTAGTCCGTCCTCGTCTCTGCCGCTCCTTTAGGCTCTGACTCTCGTTTTTGCATACCAATTAATTAGATGCGAATGCAATTTTAATTACAGTCAACGCCGATGCCAACAATGCATTTGCCAAATTGAAGTGCGCAAATTTATGGACAACACTGTGCTGGTCATCGGGGGGAGGAGCGAATAATGGGGGGATTAAAGGAGCTAGGTCTTGGCTTTAAAATTAATTGGTAGCTGGTAAAAAATATAAGGAGATCTTATATTCTTGGGAGAATATATTTTAGTTCTTTACAAGTAATAAAACTCCCAACAAATATTTATATTTAATATTTTCTTAATAAATTTCCATATAAAACCCAGCAAGTGCATAAATATCAAGGTTTTGAAAATCAATGGCAACTGTACCTGATTTTCCAACTGTGCATTGTCAATTGGACCTTGATTGATCGCCGTGGCCGTAGCTCATGGTCGTCGTTGTCGTCCTCCTCCCAGCTCCGGGTCTTCATCATCGTCATTTACTCGTACGTCAGTCAAGTCAGTCGTGAATGTGAGCAAACATGATGGTGGTCACGTGGCCGGGTTGTAAGCTCCCAGAAAGAGACACGTGTTCCATGCCGGCGTCGTTGTCTTGAACATTTTGATTTTTTTTTTTGCCGCTCGCTACTCGCTTTTTTGAAGTGTTTTTCAACCCCCTTCAAGCCGAAGGATTCTTTGTTTGCATTGTCATAGTTTTTATTTTTTTTAAAGATTTTTTCCTGCCGGCGCTAAGCCTAAAAGTATGATTTGATTTTCGCTTTTCCTGGGCCTAAGCACATTAACGCTTGTTTTCACTCATCAACGCTTTGGTAAGTGTTTGGCTTCTAGGATGGAATGGGATTCCTATAATGGAATCTATATATAGTACTTGTATTTTTCAGGGTGTGGCTAATCGAGCTCGGGTCTCAGGGGAGTTATTTTATTTCGGGAATTTATATATCTTTTAATTTTGCACTGGAAATTATTCTTAATTTTGTTAATATAATAACAAAATGTTAATGAATATATAAATTTTTGGGTTTTTGGGCATATAAAACATTAAGAAATTAAAGTATATATTTTTTTAAGCTACTTACTAGTCAAACAAATATTTTTTCTCGCTTTAAATTAGCTTAATATTCATCATCTTCAGCTTTCTTTGTTTGTTAAACTTTTAAGGATATACTTACCTATGAAATCCTTTGCACCTCTCTAATAACTGTTCTCAAGCCACGCTCTCAAACAATTTCTGTCAAATTAAACCCATTATTATGACGCACATGTAAAGCCATTATAAACCCACCGAAGCCACGCCCGTCGCTAAACCACTCGAGATCTAGCGATCCCATTTTACAATGATATTGAGAGCAGCCCAGAACCCTTGCCGGCACAGAACCATTGAAAACATTTTCAAATGACTTCATTTTCTAATTTCCAATTGAGAAATTGCTTCAACTTAAATGGAAAACGTGTCCCGTGTCTGGCTTTTTTTGTTGTTATCTAGGGTTGGAAGGTCCTTGAAGGAGAGAGAGAGCGAGTGCGTGAGGCACACGCACAAATGCCAACAAACAATTGCAAAACATTTACACGGACACACGCCACGCAGTCAGACAACAACAGAAAAAAACTAACACAAATTCGTCAAAAATCAAAATCGAATCACACAAAAATAATAGAACCCATTGAGGATCTCGGGCAGTGGTGGGATGACTTTAACACCCCCGGGCGCATTAGCAGGACACGCGCCTCAGTCCAAACAAATCCAGCTCGAAAGTGGGAATCCCAAGGAGAAACAATCACAGTTCGTTCCTAAAAAGTAGTAGTGGCGACAAACATTAGCAGGAAAAACAGCAAATTGCCCGAATCCATGCCGAAGGATGAACGTGCCGACAGGACCAAAAGCCTCTGACTGCCGCCAGTGTTTGCACAGAAGTTTGCCCGAACAATTATTACATTTGTTTAACTTTGCCCAGGCAGGAGGGGTGAGAATGGGAATGGGAGTAAGGGCAATTATTTTATACAGCCAAGAATTAGGTATATCAGACTATAGGAAAAATAGAAGCAAGAAAACTATATCTTACAAATTTATTATTCACATTTCTAGGGAATATATTTAAGGATATTATTCTTCATAAATTCCACAAAAATCTTGGTTTGTTTTTGCTTATTATGAGTGTCTCTCAGCCAACAGGAACTCAAGCAAACTCTGTAAAATAATCAAAACAATAATTTTATAAATTCCATCTTAGAATGTAAGTAAATAAAAGAATTAAAATATTTATTAAAGATTTTCCTAAATATTTTAAATATATAAATACTTTTTCTGCCAGGGTATTAAATGGTTTCACATCCCACCAAACCACCAACTTTTCGTGTTTATTGTTCTTGTCGCTGGCACTCGCGAACGGGACGCCGTCGGCTGTCAAGTTAATTCAGGAAAAACTCTCAAACAACTCTCTCAAAAAGTTGAGAAGCTGTTGCTGATTCCGCTTGTGAGAGCGCCATTCGGGCTGAAAGGACGTGAAAGGATTCCCAGCTGCAAATCCTTTACGTGTGCCGGCGCCGCCGTCTTTGTTTTAATTGCCACGTGAAATTGCTCATACGCCTGATTGCGCCGTGAAGAAGTCGCGGTTCCGGCCGCGAATTTATCCCGGACATATCCCGCTAGCTGCCGGCATTTGTTTGGTTAGTTGTTTTTTTTCCTGGGCCCAGATTTTTGTTTTCGCTATTGTTGAAGTTTGGTTTTTGGGTTTTGTCGGGCGACCGAGCTCAGCGGCGATTGTGTAAACATTTCACTTGCAGGAACCGCAGTTGGTGTTGCGCCCAGGGCGGAAAAAGGACTCTAGATATACTAGAAGGGGTTAATCCTTGAGATTGTTTTTTAAGATAATCTATTTCAGAATGTGCCTAAGATATTTTTGAAGGAATTTCTGTAATATTATATAAGATACCTAAGTTATTCCTGTATTTAATATTACCATCCCTTTATCTTAAATATTTTTAGGCGGCTAAAGCAGCCTACCTCTCTCTCTTTTATAGTTTGGCATGCACAAGTGTTAAAGGAATCCCGCACACGGAATCCCAGCTAGAGCCACAAATCCTTAACCCCTCAAACTACTCAGCATCCATTACACTAATTGCCTGGCCAGCGGTCCAATGGTGCATCCTTACAACCCCTTTTCGATAAAGTAATGAGTTGCCACTGGCTTAGACCGAGGGGGCACTTCATAAATCAACCTCAAAAGCGCAATTAATCATAAACAAACCCGAGAAGTACGCATATGTATCCATATGTGTACAATGTGTGCCTAACACCTGAGCAAAAACCTAAACCAAAACCCAAATTCACGACCGCAAAATGTCAAAATAAATTCCACAGAGGGGAAAGAAGATGGGGAAACAACAACCAAAAAAATTATGCAAAGCAAATAAGCCGCAAAACCAAAAATTGGCTGCCAAAATCTGGCACACAGCGTCCTAATTGATTTATGAGGGTTTCCCTCATAAAACCCTCTAAAAACACCCAGCCTCGAACTCTTTTCCGCTGGAAATTAAGCTGAAAATTACGCAAAATAAATGATTTACGCAAATAAATTGAAATTTATTGAGTCCGAATGTGTGTTTGTTTTGTTGTTTTCCTTCTTTCCAACCAATATGTTGCACATAGACCCTGCATATACATATATATCTGCAACCATATCGGTGGCATAGGTTTTTTTTTGTGTTTGGCATCAGCTTGTGATATGCAAATTCCTTTTTTGTGTTGCATACTTTGCAGGGAGTGGTGAGGAGAATGGAAAACACATTGCTTTGCGGATTTTAATTAAGCCCAAAAAGGTTACAAACATGTGAGGAAAATGGAGGAAAGCGACTGTTTGATATCCTGTAATAAAAAAATATATTGAAAAATATATAAGCATTTTATTTAGAAGGAAAGGTTTCTTAAAAACACGGATATTATGTTGGTAATTACTAATTAATGACTGAGGTCTGTAGTTTCTTCAATAATGCTTCCTATACATACGTAAAATTAACATATTTTTCTTATCAGGTTTCTTTAACTCTTTTCTAACGAGTGTTCTATATTTTCCATTGCATAATTTTAGTTTAATTTCGTTTAGATATTGATAAATCCATAAGAACACTATTACAATCATATTTTATTTTATTAGCTACTTTAATTGCTTTATTTTCCAATCCTATTATGCCTTAAAATTACCCTGTGCATTTGATAAAAAGGGGATCAGATCAGACCACAAACAGTCGCACTCATCTTTCTCACACAATTTTATAAAGCCGCCACGGAACACGGACATGTTACAGGATTAATGCAGTGTTACCCCCTTCTAGCCACAAACACCCCTCAATCCCCCCTCCCTCCACCCATGACATCTGCCACAGATTGGCTTTCCATTTGATTTGCATTGCATTTAATGAAAAATTATTTTCAAATTTGTCTGTTTAATCGTGTGACAATTGGTCAAATGGTTCGTCCTCTGTCCCTCATTGGAAATAAATCAAAGGAATTTCAGGGGATTTTTCCCTTTTCTTTTTTTTTTGGGTTTCCCCGTTTTGGTGTTTAATGATTGGTAAGCTTTGCAATTAGGAAATTAGTTTGATTTTTAATTAACATGCGGTTGCCGTCCGCTATTTATTTTTCCCTATTTGGTTTCGGTTTACCCTTATCTTTTTTTATTGTTGGTGTTGATTTTCCCCAATTTGTTTTTGTTTTGTGTAAATTACGCAAATCATTTAATGCGTTTTTGTGGTTAGAATTGTTTTTCTTTTTCCGCCATTCGTTGCGGATTTCCAGGGGTTTTTTTCTATGTTTTATGTGACCCGTTGAGATTTGCATTTAATGAGCTTCTAAGTGGATTTTAATTTAATTAATGAAACACTGATTTTTTTGCTGGTTAGATGTGTTGAATTAATTTGTTTGCCCTGCTGCTCATTTGAATAAAAAGTTAAAGGTTTAATATTGGCTTTAATTTAAAAAGGGAGTTTAGGAATTAAAAAATTTACAACTGATGATAAATATTTTTAAATTGTTTGTAAGGTTGGTTTTTAATTTGTAATTTATTTATTCTATTTAAGGGCTTCAATAGTACCTTTTCTATTTATTTAATCAACATTTAAACTTGGTATTGAATTTATGACACCTTAAGCTTCTTTCTTTTTTTTCTACCTACTAAATGTATATCCTTTTTACTCCTTTGCTTTCCAATTCCTTTCGAACTCATTTCCCATAAATCTCCACTCGCCACTTAAGCCTTTTTTGCCGGCTTTATCCTGCCTTATCCTGCCGCCGCCGCCGCCGCATGCATTTAATGAAATCTTTTTTCGACTCGCCCAAAATCTAATTAGCTTCTCGGAGTTTAGCTTTAGCAAGAGGAACTAATTACCAGGATGCAGCAGCAGACGACGACTTTCATGTTTGATCCTGGACAAATTAACAAATTGTATACGTTTATTAAGCGAGCAAAGCAAACGGAAACAACACACACACACACAACACACACAAAGGACGAAGCACAAAAGGTGCTGCGAACAAAAAAAAGAAACTGCAAACGTCATCGAAAAAGTGTTCCTGAAGGGATTCCCCCATGCTGCACTCAAGTGGCTTTATCAGTGGTGTGTAACCGCAGGATCCTTTGGCAGGACGACGTGGCTCGAATATCCCTTACAATATTTTTAGGAAAAAAAAAAAAAAAAAGAAAGGAGGAGAAGCGAAACCGACGAATGAAAATTGCATTCAATTGAGCGCATTTATTGTTTAAATTAAGTCATGAGGAAAATTCCATTAGAATGGCAGAGAAAACTGCACTCGATGTGGCTCCGGCGGCTGAGGGTGGTGCGGTGCACAGAGGAAAAAAAACAGAGACTCTAAGCACATTAAGAATAAATATATTTTTTAATATATGTATTGAAAAAGAATTGCAGAGCATAAGTCTAAGTAAGTTTCCTGATATTCGAATAGGAATGATAAGATATCAATAAACATTTTATTATATTCATGAAATCCCACACATTTTAAATTTCAGTCAATGGTAGCAATTATTTAATAAAAAAATTTAATAAATTAAATTTTGCTCTGTGTTCTATGAGTGGTGCAGCGGCAAACACATGTGGCTGCCTGGCATTAAATGGGATTTTATGCAATGTTTGACTGGCAAGGACTTGGCCGCTTTTTTGCGCCTTTTGTCTTCCAAAGCAATCAGCGACATTTAGCCAAATGCCTTGGAGTTCGGGTGGATCTTCCTCCCCCCTCCTGCGTTGCCCCTTCTCCAGGGGTAGCTCTCTCAGTGCACCACCTGCAACAGTCTGATTGACAGCTTTGGGCGGTTGCAATTCGGGGCTGCACATGAAATTGAAGGGAAACAACAAAATGCTGCACTTGATTAAGTCCCCCTTTTCGGAATGAGCTCAATAAATGAGCTTAGAGCTTGAGAACGAAGTGCAGATGCTCTGTAATAAATAAATTAATAAATTTCAATGAAATGCATTATATATTTTTGTTGCTAGAATAAGCAAGACTTGAGAAGAGGCTGCTTAAATAAATAAAGGATAATCTAGGTGTCTGTAAGCATACTTAATATATTTATAAATAGCTTTCTTATTTCCTCAATTTATTTCTTAATAAAATACAAACATTTCTCTTGACTTCATTGCATTTCCAACCTCTTTCCTGTCCTAGCTAATGAACTCATCACAGCCCCTGATGAAGGCTTAGGGTGTAATCTCTGGAAAAAATTGTCAACACAATGTTATGATTGGTTTTTGTTGACTTTTTAATTAGTTAGGCCCCGATAGACACAGCCAGAGAGGCCACAAAGGAGCCCGAAAGTAACATGGCCCGCAGGGTTCCAATATTCCGCATTGGCCCAGAGTTAATTAATTTTTGGGGAAAACTCAGGACTAGAAAAAGCCAAAGCGAAATGCATTCATTTATGGCAGGAGACACCCAGAAACCACAAAGTAGAAAAAAAAGAAGAGAGCAAATACCGAGCACAGTTGGTGTTGGCCTGTGAAGGACGATAAAGTTTGTCCAGCAGATTTGAGGTGCTCTCTCTCTCCGTCCCCGGACTCCTCGACCACATTGTTTGCCATACACTTCATTTATTTGGAATTAGACCGGCCACTCCACTCTGCTCGGCTCTGATGCACTCGAATTTGAATCCTTTATGAAGCGTGGCAGCAGCCAGAGGTCCCCAAAAAACAGGACACGGCACACATGCCCATGCATACACATCTCGTCGCAGGACTTCAGAAGTAGCCTCGACTCCTCCGCCGGCGAGTTTGAGTCAAGTTTGGGTCCAGTGTGTGTGTGTGCAGCAGACCAAAAACCATTGATTGTCATCGAATAGCCCCCGTGCCGAAGTAGAAGAAAAAGCGACAGGAAGAGGAAGGGATTATGGAAGGTCCAAGAAGGACAATCACAGGACCTTGCAACTGCTTGATATCTCTGCTGTTCTAACATACTTTATTTACAGCATTTCTTCAGGCTTCCGAAATAATAAAACAAATAAAATACAAGTTTTGTTGGTAAATAAAATTTGTTCATTCAAGGACCTCTAATAAATATAATTTGAAATTTTAAATAAATTAGTAGAAATTAGATGTTATTTTATAACAGAGACTATATTATGTATTACTGACCACCTTAAAGTTTTAAACAAAGTTAAAAACTATATTGTATCTTAGTAAGGTGTCACTTCCCCCAATCTCCCCATGATCGCACTCATAAATTACGGGGTATCGACTGTGAGGAGCTCTCAAGCTGCTCCTGCTACTGCTCCTGCTCCTGTGTATCCTGTATCCTGTCGCTGCTGCTTAATAGTCAAAGTGTCCCGGCTCCATTTCCACGTTTTGCCTGCAGTTGGCAGCACCAGAATCCTTCGCATCCAACTCTGTCCTTCCATCGAGTTTACGTGTTTTTGTACATTTGTTACGCTACACGTAATGCAATGTGTCCGTGTGTGGAGAGTGTCCTTTCGATGGGTGGGAACTGATGGGTGGAGTGTGGAGTATGGAGAGTGTGCTGGCTGGGGTCTGTGCATCCTGTGACTTAGTCCATGCCACGTCACGCTACACTTGATAAATCTCTAATGCCACTTTGGGTGTGCCAACCACACAAACCGGACTCCATCCCCTGCCCAGGATGCCTTACTTCACCACTGCCCACCTCGATTCAGTCCATAGAAATTCATGGGGGCACTGCAAATAAATTCGGGTAGTTACTTGACGATATAAGTTGTTTTTTACTTCCTAAATTTGAAATAATAAATTTTATTTGCCTAAAGATTTAATAAGACAATTTTTAAAATTTTTAAAATCCTAGAGGCATTATCTTTATTTTAACTATTGTTATTTATTAATAAATATATTCTTATATTATTTTTTAATAAATTACTTTGTCTGAATAATTTTTTCCCAAGTGCACAACTCTCCTCCTGGCTGAGTGGCTCTCTCCCGTTGCCTCTGCTTAACCCATTCCATCCTTGCGGACATTTTCAGCATTTGTGTAATTTCTGTTGCTGTCGTTGCCCGCCCAGCCCCCTCCTGCCCCCTTCTGGTAGCCACCCCCTCTCTTCCAGTTCGATTATTAAACGCTGGAGACTCTGAACAAATGCTCGGGCCACTTGGGCATGTGCTTTTGTATGAGCTTGTGTACTCCCAGGTGTTTCAGCCAAACCCGAAGCCATTGATGATCCATTTGGCCGATGTTTAATCAAAGTTAATTCGAGGTATTGTTGGTCAATTGTGTGGTTTCTGGAGATGATCCGGATACTAAGTAGATGGAGAGGAGTTAAGTTAAGTTAAGTTAAGTTAGTTTAATTTAAAGATATTAAAAAGGAGAGATTTCAAAAAGGTATGTAAGTTTTTATAATATAATGTTAATATGTTAATATGTTCTAAAATTTGTAATTAAGTTGATTTGCTTATATACTTAATTTATATATATGTACAAGGATTTTGCAAATTTTTGGAACTGACTTAAGGTAGCTACATTTATTTATTCCAATCAGATAAATTACTTTTCTATCTACGCTTTTTCTTCCTTTTTTTCAAGCGCAATTTTAATTCTAAATATTCCCCCTATTTTGAGCTTCTGATTTCTAAATTTTCTGCCCTTAATTTAAAGTCACCGTCGTGCCATTCCACACACACTTTTAACTAAGTTTGATGCACCCAATCCCTGACATAATCCCACCCACCTCATCCACTCCCGAATGGGGGGCTGCTCCCTAATGAGCTTTTCGTGAGTGTCGCCCACCGCCTGCTCATTTCACGGTCTCGCTGTGACTCTGCCTAATTCCTTAATTAAAATCGAAGCCTACGGTACTGGAGGACGACGACATTGGCGAAATCCATTGACTGATTGCAAAATATTTCACTTTTAAGTCACACGATGCCGCAACAGTCGATTTTCCATTGGTGTTGGACAAACAAACAAAAGCGAACACAACTGAACACGGGGGCTTAATTTGTATGATCAAGTGAATTGGGAGATGGCTGCGAGGCAGCGATTTCCTGGCGACTCCTGCCTTTATTAAAAAGGACACTCGCTGACCACCACACGGGGATGGCACAACTGTAATCTGTGCAGCCAAGTTGCAGCTACCAAAGGGGGCTCTTTTCGTAGGGGTTATATCTACTTTTCCAGGAGGTTTCTTGGCACTAAATTGAATTAATTTTAAATTAAATGTTGCAAATACTGTAAACATTTAATTTAATTTAATTTAAGATTTAATATAATATTATATTATACATTATTTAAGTTTTCTTAAAGCTTGAGGTATTAAATATTAAATACCAAATATTTCTTTGTTTTTTTTATATATTTTTCCTATACATTTAAGTTTTTTGGTATAGTTTAAGTTATGAAACAGAATGTCGACTTATCGCACATATATCCCCACGTTAAAATATCGATTTATATCGGTATAAATATATATTTTCAATCAAAAAGTATGCTTTAAAAAATATCACGCCTTGTCGGGCAAGCATTTTTTTTTAGTTCCTAATTAAATATTAAGTTTTTAAGAGTATTACGTGTTCGGTGATATCCTAAGTTCCCTTGACTTTCTTGTTTCGAAATGAGATTTGCGTTAGGCGGAACCACTTGACATGCAGCTGGCCAAATGAGCTGGATGGAAAATCCACCTACCCCCAAACCCAGAAAGAAAACTTTTGGCATCCTTGTGTGGGTGGAGGCACTGTGTGTGTATGAGTGGGAGTGAGTATCTGTGTGTGGGTGTGCTAAATGATGCCGAGGGAGTCGGGTCAAAATCGTTGCCTTTTCGTCGCCGTCGCGTCGCTTTGGCATAATAAATTAACAAATTTGTCGGCGTCTCTTTTGGAAATTCGTGGGCCGATGACAGGACACTGGATCCGTCCACCTGTGTCCTTTCCGGTTGAATGTCTGTGTGTGTGCGTGTGTGTGTACTGTCCATTTCGTTGCTGCCAATCATGTCGGATTAATAACAAGCGCACAAGGATGCTTTATTCATGCCAGCTGAAGCATTCAAGCCCAATTGCAGCTGCTCCTCTGCCATCGTTCCGGGGTCCTTTGTCCACAAAATCATGGGCGGCCAAATGACGCGACGCAGGCTGCCTGCTGCCTGCTGTCCACTGCATTACATAAGAGAGTAATGTCCACTTCCCCCCACCGCCTCTGCGTATGCCTTCTGCACGGTCCTGCTGTATCCTTGCAGTGGACTTTAATTGTGGGTGGCCAGCGAAGAGGAGTTATTGGGCGTGTTTCGTAGATATTATTTGGAGGAGCAGGAAGAGCTAATTTTTATGTTAAGGAACTTGTATTTAATTAACAATATAATAATATTTTTTGATAAAAAATAGGGTTATAATATTATATTTAAATTATTATTTTATAAACAAGTACAAAAACTAATACAACTTGTTGAGTAGAAATTTGAATACAACTTTTAGCTTAGAAGTAAAAATGTATATATGTGTTATATTATTAAAATTAATAAATAAATCTAATTATCTTAATATCTCTCATACGCACCTTAGTCCCACTGTATATCTCTCGCAAGACTTTAATTGTAACGGTCAGGCAAGTCGCATGTTGCGAGTGCATTTGTTCCGACTTTCCTGTGTAACTGCCACTCTTTCTTTCAGCCACCCATCCTCCCCCCAGCTGCATTACCCCCTTCTACCCAATCATCTGGACTGTGGACTGTCAATATTTTGCGTATTTCATTGTTGCACTCTGGCATAGCATTTTCTGTATTTCACTCTTTGCTCGCGAGTGGGTGTGTGAGATTTATAAGCTCCACCTCACTTTTCCACTCCCCTCGAGTGACCACAGCATGTTGCGGCGTCCATTTCAAGTAGCTACCTTTTGCTCCCACAAAACCACCCATTTATACACCCTTTCCCCCCATTCAGAAACACCTTTTCACCCGACTTTTAAAGCAAGGTCCTGACCAACCTGTGGCCAAAAGCCTCAGGTTTGCCGCACATTCGTCAAATGTTGGGCGCCGGGGTCCACAGTTCATTTCACTTCAGTTTTGCTTTGCTTTTAGTTATGGCTTTCTTTTTTAGTCTGATACGCAGTATTTTTTATACAAAGGGGTTAAGAGTTTTCCAATTTCAAGTCTTTATAAGAATTTAAAAAAATATATAGATTACTCTTGCCTTAAGCATCGTGTTCTAAACTTTTTATAAATATTTCATAATAATTTAAACAAGTTTTTATGAATAATAAAACCAAACTATTGAACAAAATTTATTGAACATGTTTTCTTTCAAGACCTTAAAATACTTCACTGAAAAGAATTTAAAAATTTTATGTACACTCAAAAAATAAATTCTTTATTACAAAACTCTAAGCTTAATGCAGTCCAAGGTATATTTTAGTCCGAACTACTATCCGATATATTTTTTGTAGATTTTCTGTGCTCTGTTACCTTTGTACCCTACCTTGGTTTGAGTGTTTTGGCCGACAATTTGGCCAGGCGTCAGTTTTGGCACCTGCTGCTGGTCGCCTGTTCCTCAACTTCCGTTGTCTAAAACCAAAAACTGACCAACAAAACTGGACAATTTCCCCTGTTTTATTTTTTCCTTCGCTCGCCACATGTGTCTGGTTGCATTTTTGGTACTCGTATTTTTCGTACTTTCCTTCCTTTCTCCGCTCAACTCTGGGGGAATTTAATTTCGGCTTTGGCTGCGGCGCGTGACGTTCTATTTGTGTTTATTTGGCTGTTGTGTCCGGGCCGGGCCATGACACGAATTTGTTTTGAAAATTGAATTAGATTGGCCTGCGGACCGGCAGCTGATTTGATTGCAATTTCCCCCTCGCCGGCTGCATGGATGCATGCGTTGTCCAAAGGAATTTTTCCAGGACTCTGCAATTTGATTAACTGGCCCGGGCGTTGCATAAATTATGTCAAATTATAGTGGATGGCGAATGAGGGGGAGAATTGTTTTCGATACTAGCTAGTTAGTGGCTTTGTTGGATCGGGGCAAACAAATTGTTGCAACTTGCAGGAAATTCTAATAATTTGGATCTAAAATCAAGCACACTTAAAATGGAACTGAGAGTTCCTGCAACTTTTAGTGGCATGCTGTATTATTTTGGAAGTTATAAATACATTTTATGCTTTGTATTTTACTTAAATTTTTAAATTGATTTTCTATACGTATTGCAACAGCTTGTTTGCCTTTCCGCACCGCTAAATGTTGCAAAGGATATTAGAAAAAATAGATCCTTTAATTTTTGTTATAACAAAGGCTACCTGCAAAATCTCACCCCTTTTATGCAAAATAGTTTTCCCCCCTTATCGAGGCCCTACCATTTTCCTGACCCATTTTTTTTTTGTTACAACCCGTTTACATCAATTTCCGCGAAACCGTCGACAGCTCGTCGTCAACCCTGTAAAAATCAAAGAGAATTTTTTATTTTTTATTGCCAGTCGCTGCCGCCGCGGATTTTATTGAGTTTTTATCGCGCCTGCAGCCAAATGGGAGATGCAAAAATTTGCCAGTCAACCGTCACTAATCATTTCATTTAACTTTAAAATTATATTTATGCATTTCCCAGCGAGTTCGACATTTATGACATGGGCCGGTTTTCGGCGGACAGATGCTGGAAATATTATCCTTGCCCGTGCACGTGCCTACAATTTAACGATTCTTCGCGGATATCTGGCAGTCAATATAGCTAATTAGGATAGAGTCGCAAATTTGCCTATTGGAAAGTCGTAAAAATGTTTTGCAAATGTTTTTTTTTCGCTGCCTGGCTCTTGGCTCGTAAAATTTGTAAAATTTGCATAATTTTAGCCAGGCCTGTCTTGGCGCGGGCTAATTTTTGTGCACCCGCTGACAGTTTTTGGCATTCGACAACTTAATGTCATAAAATTGCAATGGGCTGTCTAATTTTGTGCGAATTTACATAATGAGGTGAGAGGTTAAAAAGTTCAGAGAATTTTTACAGCCTTTAAATTGGCCAAGAAGCCAAGCGGCTTATAGGGCTTCTATTTGGGAGTTTTATGGTTCAGAAGGTGATATCTGTGTGTGTGCATTTTGGAATGCAAATAACAAATAACATTTTTATACGATATGGTAATTATTACTGTCCTTAAAAAAATATTTAAAAATTCCTAAGAACACAAAGCTTATTAGATTAACTTGGAATATTTTTCATATGCAAATTTCCAACTTAAAGAACTTACTCTCTTGCTTTCTGATAACATTTCCCTTGATAAAAACCCTCCAAGCGAAGCAAATCAAATTCCCAACTCATATGCTGGCTGAATGGTTGGGAAATTCGCTTACCCTCAGCTGCAGTTTCCCAAATGACTTTTCCAATCTGTCCCCGCTTGTGCTGAATTTTCCAGTTTATTAATTCGCCAATTGACAGACTTATTGCAAATTGAAAACAAAAGCGCGAACAACGCACCCGAAGGAGAGTACACAAAACGGCGGCAGGACAAAACAAAAAGAGAGAAAAAAGGAATCTGCAATTCAAAATTCGTTATGCATCCTGAGGCCGCTCTTGAGGTGCAAGGGAGAGCGACATACCGGAGAGTGAAAGAGAAGACACATGGGATGCAATAATAAAAATCAAGCCCGCAACGAATTTGCGCAATCAGCTGGAAATTATTTACATGTTTATACGAAATTGAAACAACAAACAAAGGCGCACGAGCCGGGGTTTTTCTCTCGCCTCCGCACGGCGACAACGACATATGTGCACTGGAAAAAAATTAAGATTTAATATCAGACCCGAGACTGTGGGATATTTTAATATACCAAAGCATAAATATGACTTTAAAGCAACTGGAAGTACTTCTCAGTAATTAAACTTGACAGCAATGAAACCTTTTTAGTTACTCTTCAAAATACCATCTTTTCTAATAGTTTTCTTCGCTTAAAATTCGAAATAAAATGTTAGCAAATATTTTTAATTTATTTTATTTACTAATATTAAATTGTAATATATTTTTCAGTGTACATTTAGTGGACTTTGACACCTCCATCACGTACACACACAGCTCAATAAAAGGCGCACAAATTTACATAGAAAATGTCGCTCAGATCCTCCTACCCTTAGATTTTGGTGGGTTCGAGTCATAAATATCGCAATTAATGATGCAAAAAGTGCGAAAAGAATTTTTATGTGTAAAATTTTGCATTGTTCGTCGGGACTCGTGGCTGTAAAAAGGATGCGATTGGGTGGAGTGCATGCATATATTATGTGGGTTTCCTTGGAACATGAACATGAAATGTGAGCCGTGTGGTTGCCAAAAATGTCGATTAGGTAGGGTATAGGAAGAGGCTTTGAATAGGGGTATTCTGGGAGTGGAAGTTGTATATATCAAAAAAATATATATTATTATAACTGTTAAAAACTATTCTTGTCTGCTTCCTTAAAACATTCAAAATGGAATTGTTTTAAGTCCCATAAATATGTTTATTTCGCTCTCTCTTGAAAGTTTTAAATATTTATTTTGGCAGCCGCTCCACCTCCGCGTCTGATTTATACCAAGACAATATGTGAGGCTTTTTCGAAACCAAAAAAAAAAAAAATAAAAGAGAGTTGGCCAAGAGAACGGACCAAAACAGGAAAGAGAACACATCAATTCAGGCAATTTACTGCCTCCTTGGTTTTCGCTGCATTTTCTCAGAGCTTCCAGAGCTCTCAGAGCTCGGACCGAAAATAATTTGAATGAAAACTCCATTACGGCTTCCTGGGAAAAAAACTGTGGAGGAGGCAATGGGGGCGATGCCGACGATGGAGTCTGAGCGTCGCCAGTGATTCACACAAAATGACCGCAGAAGGAAAGGAGGAACGAAGTGCAGGAAGCAATCCTTTCGACTGCTTAAGTGCACTTTACACATTTTTCTTTTATTCCTTGCCAACTGGACCCCATAAATCTCGTTTGGACCAAATTGTTTTTCATATCGTTTCGCTCGTGTATTTATTTTGCAATTTGCATATTTAATGACACTTACATGCATGTTCTTTCGTCCATATGCAAATGCCCGCTTGCCTTTACCCCTATTAACCCGTTTAAGCCGGAATTAATGCTGAATGCCGAGCCTTAAAATATTTATGTTTGAAAGTTGATGCGAAATAAATTTGTATGTATTTTATTATTCATAAAATGACTATTTAAAATGATAAACTTTTTGCATTTCTTAACAGAAAATATGTTAAGAAATCAGGCGTAAAAATATTTGAAATAATTAACTTATTTTTGCATAGCATACACTAAAATTGTCTAAGAAAATGCCCCTGCACTCTGCATTTTACTCCGAATAAGGTTACATTTTTAAATTTAAATAAAAATGATATGGCACTCCTCTGTTTTAAAGGGTTAAGTAAGAGTCCCGTGGCCCAATGAAATGCGCATTAACTTGGCTTAATAGTATTCAATTATGCCATGCACTTTTCACTGGAATTTCCCTGCTCATGCTGCCGTTCCTCTGATAAGACTTCTTGCGAAAACTTTGGCGCTTCGCTTAATTGCTGTCATTAAATTTATGCAGCTTTGCCAATCTTATCATAATCAGGATGAAGCCCACACACACGCACACACGCACACTCACGCGTGCGTTGCCATGAGGCGTAACTAGTACTCACACGACCACGCACACACCCATGATTTTCCCGCCCCGCCCCCCTACTGCATTTCACAGTGCACACTTGAATAATTCCAACGCGGATTATACTAATTAAGCGCCCCAATAGTCGGAGTCGGAGGGTGAGGGTTAATGGCGGGGAAGTGGAGGTGGCAGGACTGTTGATCAGGGGTCAAGCGGTGAGACGCAAGCCTACACATCCTTCCAAGATTTCCATCCCCACTCCTAATAAGCCGCCTCATGGCCAGGGGCTTACTTCGACGGTCAGGTCGATGCAAAATTCCAATTCATTATCCGCTTAGCGAGCTGTCGGTGGAGCTTTTTCGCTGGCACAGTGGCTGTTTGATATAATAATAAATTATTAATAAATATTAAATATTTCTGAAAAGTGTAGTTTAAATAATAGTAATAATAGTAATAAAATCTTTTAAAATTAAAGGAATATGACTCTCTTGGAAGTTGCGTAGATTTGTAAGTTCTAAAGATATTTATTTACTTATTTAGTTTACATTTTGTATTGTACATATTATTGAAATTTATATAATATCTTATAGATAAAGTTTTTATATTGATAAAAAAATTTAAACATTAATTTCTGTGATATATTTTAAAAAATATTTATATTTTAAAACTGCCAAACTCGGCCCCTGTCGATCGCCATGGTACCCAAAATGAAGATGCTGCGTGATTTATCCCATTTCGCCATTTCCCGGCCTGTTCCGCAGGGTTTTTTTTTTTGTATTCAAAGTTATTTATTTATTTACACTAATGGAGACAAAACAAGACAAAAATACAGT
>JAEIIU010054116.1:0-14569 GCA_018874675.1 Drosophila baimaii | reverse complement strand
GGCGGTGAAGTAGGCGTCCCGTAACAAGTAGTCCATGCGATCCGCGTCAATTTGACTCGAGATCATTTGGACCACTTGGGGGTTAGGGTACGTTTTTTGAATAACACTGGCCACTGCTTCGGGAAAGTTGGGACTGACCCGACGGAGAACTTGGTTAACCTCGGTTTCCGGTGAAGTCAGGATTTCAACCGTAATGGCTTCATGATTGGTATGAAAGATGTGTTCAAATGTATGAGAATACGGCCCATGCCCGATGTCATGTAAGAGTGCCGCACATAATGCTGTTAAGCGTTCACGATCATCCCAGCCACCGTCACCGGGGGTCTTCATAGGATAGTTCCGTTGGAAATTATCGCAAATCTGGCGGGTAATTTCGTAGACGCCCAATGAATGACCAAACCGGGAATGTTCGGCACCATGGAAAATTAACGAGGCGGTTCCGAGTTGTTTAATCCGCCGGAGTCGTTGGAATTCACGGGTATTGATGAGATCTAAAATCACTTGATGTTGGACGTAAATATAATTGTGAACCGGGTCCCGGAGAACTTTTTCTCGGGGAAGTCGTTGTTGTGCGTAAGTCACAGAGAGTCCTCCTTATTAAGCTGTGGTTGGCGGCGTGCCATTTGGGCGGTAGCGTGATCCAGGTGGGCGCCAAATTCGGGAGTTGCCATCGCCTGTGCGAGTAGTGTTCGCCCAACCTTTAGGCCCGCCTGTTCAGCAGCAGTGATAAACCGCTGTTGCGCATCAGCTACCGTTAAGTTTTGTCCAATTAATGCGGCCGTAGTGGTCATGGTAGCAGGGTCGACATCGGGAAAGTCCCACGTGTTTTCCTGTCCAGCCAGACCGGCTGTGTAAAAATCACGAATCATTTGGCCCCGAGCCAGTTGGTCACCATTAACGCTGAGATAAAGCATCGTGACCAGCGCGTGGGGACTACGCCGCTGGGCGATTCCGGCAATTTTTAGACCATTAACACTCAGGTCATAATCGCCAGGACAATAGGAATGGGTGATTTCATAATGTTGAATTGCCAACTCTGGCCAGGCGGCATCAACCAGGGCAGTCATTTGCGCATAGGCGGCATCGACACTCATTGGAGGTGTCGTCAATGGAGCAAACAGAGAGACGTTTAGAATGCCGGCATCGCTAACCACGGCCAGACCCCCAGAATTTCTGAGGACGTAATCGTAACCATGTCGTTGAATGGCCTTAATGGCCGCTGTAAGGTCTGGCAAGCGTTTGTCCTTCAATCCCATGATAACGGTGGGCTGCATGGTCCAGAAGTGAAGAATTGGCTGTTTAAGCTCGGCTACGAGGTCGAGGAGGGCGTTGGTATAGCCAAACGCCTGATTTTTTTGTGTGGCCGCAATTGGAGTGGTCACAGTTTGAATGGTATTCGTGGGGAGGTCGAGAAACATGGTACCTACCTTCTTTCATTCAGTCCACGGTTGGCAAGGTCCCGACCGTGTGAAACCTATTTCCTATTATACTAGAAGTGGGGCTAAAAGTAAGCTTGGCTCATCATTGATTCAGTTATGGTGAAAAAAGTACGCGCTCTGGGCCGTTGGTTTCTTAATTGAGGTGTGACTATCCGCCCTTTGGTCGCGGCAAATGGGCTGGAACGTATTGGAGACACGACTTGAAGCCAAGCAGGTCACTTGTCTTAACGCTCGGTCTTATCCTAAGTGCGCTAAAAACGCGCACCAAGGATAACGACGGTACTGAGCCCATTTGCCGCTTCCCGCTGGGCTACGGTGTGTGGCATGGCAACGTTAGTATCGATGTGCTGGTCACTATCTGCGGCTGTAACCGAGTTCAACCAGTCTTGGTCTGAAAGGCGGCCCTATAAGGTACCACGGCGACGTTCAGGGAATACATGACGGGGACGGTTCAGCAAGGCACCACTTAAAGTGGGGGTATCGGTATGATTCACTAGATTCCGTGATAATTGGTGGGCTTTCGGCGGTAAATGTCTTATAATTAGTCCAGACAATTCAATGGAAAGGAAGGGTGTAAATGGATCAATTATCAACGGGGGTTCCCGTGATGATTCACTTGGAAACACACATCAAACAAGACGATAATGTTTCAGACTACCAATTGGATGTAGATGGGCAACTGGTGCAGATGGGTCAAAACCTTTATCTGCGTTATTTGGAACCCAATGACGAAACAGGTGAGAAGACCCCAGTGACCATGAAATTCACCCCCGAAGGTGAGGTCCACTTGACCCGTAATGCGGAGGCCGAATTACGCCTACATTTTGTCAGTGGTAAACGGGTAACGGCCCGGTACAAGACTCCTTATGGTATCATGCCAATTGAGACGGTGACGCCTTATTTGGAAACGAGTTTCAAGGAACGCCCCTTCAGTGGCAACGTCAAGATTGATTACCTCTTGTATGCCGGTGAGGAATTAGTTGGGAACTACAAGATTCGATTGCAATTTACGGCATAAACGCGTATTATGTTTAGTAGACTGTGGAAAGGACGTGCACCAGTTTGGAATTAAAAGTCTTTGAGGGCCAGAATAAAAAGGAATTATCAATGATTGAAGTCGCTCATGCTATTTTGTCGCAGCACGGCGACGTGATGGGGTTTGCTGACTTAGCTAACGCCGTCCAATCATACTTGGGCGACAGCGACGAAGAGATTCGTGACCGGCTGTCCCAATTTTATACGGATTTAAATGTCGATGGTAGTTTCATTTCTCTGGGTGATAACCTTTGGGGACTGCGAACTTGGTATCCGTTTGAATCCATCGATGAAGCGACGGTTCATGCTGAGGAAGATGAAGATCAACCTAAGCGTAAGAAGCGGAAGAAGGTTAATGCCTTCTTAGCTGACACCACCGATGATGATGACGTGATCGACTACGACGATGACGATCCAGAAGATGATGACAACAGCACCTACGTTGACGACAACGACGATGATGATGTTACTTCCGGAACCGGTTCGACCCCTGATTTGGGTAAATTACAGACCGGCTTAGGCATCGACGACGATGACGAAGAAGATGACACGGAAGATATTCCAGATGGCATCGAAGATCAGCTCTCACAGATGGATGCACCAGATGACGATGATGAAAATCTCGACTTCTCGGCTGACGATGATGAGGCTGATGACGAAGACGAAGAAGAAAACGACGACGAAAATCAAAAATAATTTTCGTGGTTCGCTTGACCTCTTCGCCAAAAGCAGGTATTATATTTTTTGGGCTCCTTGCTACTTGTAGTGAGGACAACTGAACGGTGAGCTCCCTATTCGCAATGGATAGGGAGTTTTTTTATAGTTTTAAATGGCTACCGGACGACCCTAAATAATCTTACAAGGAGTTAGCACATGACCAAATATATTTTTGTGACTGGCGGCGTGGTTTCATCACTAGGTAAGGGGATTGTGGCCGCTTCCCTAGGACGGCTGTTAAAAAACCGTGGTTTAAACGTAACCATTCAGAAATTCGATCCGTACATTAACGTGGATCCCGGCACGATGAATCCTTATCAACATGGGGAAGTCTTCGTCACCGATGATGGGACTGAAACGGATCTTGACTTGGGTCATTACGAGCGTTTTATTGATAACAATTTGAACAAATACTCCAATGTGACAACTGGTAAGATTTACTCGGAAGTTCTGGAAAAGGAACGTCACGGCGATTACTTGGGGGCAACCGTTCAAGTAATCCCACATATCACGGGAATGATCAAAGAAAAGATCATGCGTGCGGGTAAGACCTTAGGTGCTGACTTTGTGATTACCGAAATTGGTGGGACCGTTGGGGATATTGAATCCCAACCTTTCTTGGAAGCCATTCGGCAAATGAAGGCTGAAGTTGGTGACGAAAACGTGGTTTATATTCACACGACGTTAGTCCCATACTTGCATGCGGCTCACGAAATGAAGACCAAGCCAACACAACACTCCGTTCGCGAATTACGGAGCATTGGGATTCAACCCAATATCTTAGTTGTGCGGACGGAAGCACCGATCACGGATGACATGCGTAAGAAGATTGCATTGTTCTGTGACGTGGACCCATCGGCCGTAGTTGAGTCCATGGATGTTCCGACCATTTATTCAATTCCATTGCGTTTACAAGACCAAGGGTTAGACCAAATTGTATTGGATCACTTTGGTGTGGATGCACCCAAGGCTGATATGACTGCTTGGGCGCAAATGGTTGATCACATGCAGCACCTATCACGGACAATCAAGATTGCTTTGGTTGGGAAGTATGTGGCTTTGCATGATGCCTACATCTCTGTGGCCGAAGCCTTACAACATGCCGGTTACCCAGTGGATGCCAATATCGATCTCCAAATGATCGATGCCGAAAAGATTACGGATGACACAGTCCAAGATATTTTAGGATCAGCGGACGGAATCATTGTGCCGGGTGGCTTTGGTGATCGCGGTATCGAAGGGATGATTACGGCAATTAAGTATGCGCGGGAACAAGACGTGCCATTCCTAGGGATTTGCTTAGGGATGCAAGTTGCCAGCATCGAATTTGCCCGTGATGTCTTAGGTTATGCAGATGCCAACTCTACAGAAATGAATCCAGACACGAGTCACAAAATTATTGACTTGATGGCTGACCAAGCTGACGTTCATGAAATGGGCGGCACGCAGCGGTTGGGTCTGTACCCTTGCAAGTTGAAAGCGGGGAGTCGGGCCGCCGCAGCCTATGATAATCAAGAGATGATTCAAGAACGTCACCGTCACCGGTATGAATTCAATAACCAATATCGTGACGAAATGACGGCTAAGGGACTGGTCTTCTCTGGAACGTCACCTGACGATCACTTGGTCGAAGTGATTGAGTTGCCAGAAAAGAAGTTCTTTGTGGCTGCACAATACCATCCTGAATTCTTGTCACGGCCAAATCGTCCAGAAGGTCTTTTCCGTGACTTTGTGGCAGCGGCCAGTCGAGAAGTTAAGGACTAAAGTTCAAAATCCAAGAGAGCATCACCGTTTAAAGTCGGTGGTGCTCTTTTTTTGTGATATTTGGTTGGTAATGGCACCTTTTTATCGGCGACATGGTAGTACGTGAAAATTAGTTCACCATGTTATGCTTAACCCGATAGGTGAGTCAGGATTATCCGCGCATGGCTACGTGGTTGCGAGGAGGGGGACAACATGCGAAAACTTTGGGGGTGGCTAGTCGTCGGTATTTTGATCGGTCTAGGATTCGGGGGGATCACGGCCCAGGCGACAGATACAGCAGTGACCACGACTTTGCCGCCTAGTATGGCAATTACGGGAATATTTAACACGACCAGCTCAATCGCTAATGTGACCAATACGGCGACATTGGTTGCGAACAATCATGGGTTACAAATAACCGAGGGGAACAATCACGCTGGTTCGGCGTGGGCTACCAATAACTATAAAGTTGATTTGAGCAAGGATGCCACCTTTTCTTTATGGCTGTATTTGGGAAAAGGGGGTGCGGGGAGTGCCGGACAGGGAATGACCTTTGTTTTACAGAATGCTGGTACCACTGGTTTTACGACTATTCCGGCCGGTCGGATGGCGGGGCAGTCGTTGGGAACGTGGGGCCTAGACTTCAATAGTACGGCGGCGGACGCAACAGCCGTGGCAGCCGCCGCCATACCGAAAAGTTGGGCATTGGAGTTTGATGAGCAGGTCAATGATAGTCGTGATGGTGGCGATAATAATGGGTTTGATTACAACTATATCAATACCACGACCCAGCACATTGCGTCTAATTACCCCGCGCAGGCGTCTACCTACAGCCGAAATGGGACGGCGACCAGTGGGGCCAAATACTTTTATTATCTGAATCATCAGGGCAAGATTAATACGACTTTATCGGATGGCACGTGGCACCACTTAACGTTGGCTTGGACGGCGCCAACCGACAACAGCAATACAGGAAGTATGACGTATACCTTCAATGACAAGAATCCAACAACGGGAGCGAGTCAGTCCGGGCAGAGTGCCACGATTAGTTTAGACCTGAGTAAATTGGGCATTAATGTGACGGATGCTACTAAGACAGTTACTTGGGGCTTTACAGGGGTGTCCGGGACCTTTGGCACTAATAACGTGGTGGCCTTTGAACACATCCCAGGATTGGTCAATGCGCAGGCGAAAACCACGATCACAGATGAAACGCTGGCACGACCGGTCACTGCTGACGGATACGTTAACGGTGGGGACACAGTGAGTTATCGGCATCAGCTAACCTATGTCGGTGGGAGTCAGTCGTGGCAAAATATTGTGGCGCAACTACCGACGATTCCCAATGTGACCTGGCAAAGCGGCACGGTGACCTATGCGGATGGCAGTCAAGAAACGCTACCAAGTACAGCGCTGAGTAGCAATCCTGTGACACATGTGTTAACCAAGAGTCTGTCGTCCACGAACACCACGGCCACGCTTCAGTTGACCGGACGGGTGGCCGCTGTGACTACTGAGACGCCGGTTGCTGATAGCCAAGCCACCTTTGCGGGCACCAATCAGGTTATGACCAGTACGTCACCCAACTATACGATTTATCCCGCTCGTCAATGGTCGGTGGACTGGACGGCAGGGGCTGGCGCTACCGTAGCACCGGGGAGTAACGCGACAATAACGGGGCTGGCGTCAGTGGCTGGCGAGCCAGCCGTGAATAATCATGAGGTGACCGTTCACGCCAGCTTGAATGGTCAACCCTTGCCGACCTTTACGTTAAATGGAACAACAGCGAGTCCAAATGAGGTGGGGGCTTTCACGCTTACCTTACCGGCTGATAAATTAATCAGTGGCACTAACTCCGTGACGGTCTACGTGACGGATTCGCGCGGCAATCGGTCTGCAACTATCGCGACAACCGTGATGGTGGCAGGGAAATTAGCATTTAGTCAATTTGCGAAGACCAGTTCGTTTGTGACTACGATCTTGTCGGGCCAACAGATGCTGATTAATCGGAATCCGGATTGGCAGGTTCAGGTACAGAATTCACTGGGAACGGGGACTACCTGGCAACTGACAGTTCAAGCGAGTGAGTTAACGGAAACGACCACGCAGCGTAGACTGGCAGGGGAAATGGTGTGGTGCCGCGCCGACGGGACGCAATTACCCTTGGCCACCGCCGTGCAGGTTGCCCAGAGCACCAATACGCAGCCCAGCCAAGTTACGGATATTACTGGGACCTGGCAGAACACCACTGGCATTCGATTACATGTGTCGAGTGCCGCCAGTCGCGGAAACTATCACGGTCAGTTGACGTGGACCTTAACCAATAGTCCGGGGTAAAGGATGGCGGAATTAATCATGGAGTGATTGACGCTAGCGCGGCTAGCGTCTTTTTAGTGTGGTTAAGGATGATTGTTAATGTTAATAGGATGGGTACTAAATAGATTGTTTTGAGAAATTGAAGAAGGGTGACAGATTGACGTAAAGCTATGAGACCAATCAATGGCGTGAGAATAGGTAAAATTAATTCTCATCCATTTTATGTAAGCGGAAACATTTCAAGACTTGAATAGCGTTTGTTCACATAATAAAGGTTTATAATTAACATTGTTGTAACGTGTGTTATTAATCGTGCTGTAATACATGACAAATTACATATGAGGTGGGATAGTGATGAGAAAACAGCGGATATTCAAATGGTTTTTGACGATAGCCATGTTGATAACTGGCATGCTACTTGGGGGGCCGGCGATTCGTGCGGCGGCCGACGATACAACCGCCACCGATGAAGAGACACTAGATGTTTATACACCGGCATGGCACGGGAAGGTACCCGATACGCGACCGAGTATTAGTTCGCAGAGTCCTTTCTCCGCGCCGGAAGGTTGTATCTTATCTACTGACTTAGACAAGACAAAGGTTTCGGATTCGACGACTTTCGGGGACATATTCTCTGACCTAAATGT
Source organism: Drosophila baimaii (assembly GCA_018874675.1). NCBI lineage: Eukaryota > Metazoa > Arthropoda > Insecta > Diptera > Drosophilidae > Drosophila > Drosophila baimaii. The sequence goes on along the minus strand of JAEIIU010054116.1, from coordinate 6,672 downwards.
AGATTCTGCAGTGGTAAAAGACAATTTACTAGCGTATTCTTCAATGGCGAATGGCATGTTTTTAGATCCTGATGTGAGCCTTGACAATGCTACTTTAGTGGATCTAAATAACGTGTTTGATCATACGTCAATGAGTACAGCTGATGCCGAAAATGTGTTGACAGAGAAGCTGGTAGCATATACTAAGAGTCCAGGGCACTATTATGTGGTCTTGCCCGGACAGCCCAATAAATATACCGCTGAAATTACCATTAATCAGCTCAATACTAGTGGTGAAACGTCAGATATAGCAACGACGACTGCAACTTCGGCCTATACAACGGGACTATTTACGATATCGGCCAAGTATCTGGTTGACGATGCTTTCGTAATCAATGCAGGAACAGGCCAAGAGATGACACTCACAAGAATCAGTGATGGCAGTGATTATGAAACATTCCCCGTTGACGTGAATCAAGGCCCACAGACATTCACCATTGTGCCCCAAGACCAACTCTTACATGCCACCGTTAACTACAAGCTCGCAGATGGTACAGAAGCGGCGCCTTCAGCTAAACTCAGTGGTTATGCAGGTTTGACCACTGTATCAGCGAAATCACCAGCAATTTCCGGTTATACACCGGATCAAAAAGAAGTGGCGGTAGCCTTTGCGCCAACCGAAAAGACGTATACCGTGACCTACAAAGCTAACCCAACCACCCCGACGGCTACTGAGTCGTCAGCCAGTTCCAGCACCGCTGACGAGGCGACTACTTTTACGCCATTCAAGATTTATGGCAAGCGGGCGCTATACACTTACAAGAATGCCACATTTAAGAAGAATCAACGCGTGAGTCATTATGCTCAAAAAGCTAAAGCCTATGCGCCAATCTTTGAAGTTGTCGGAACGGCCAAATCTACCAGTGGGCACTTACGATACAAGCTAGCAGATGGGACTTACGTGACCGCCAACGCTGATTATGTTGGTGCCCTTTATTGGCAAGGCATGTATCAAAAATTATACGTGACAAATCCTAAGGGAACGAATGCTTACGATGGGACGAGCTTTGCACAAGCAACCAAACAGAAGCATTACCGACAGGGAACAGCCTTAACAGTTGTTAAACAGACTCAGGTTGGTCAAACAACGCGTTATGAACTGACCAACGGAACATACGTGACCGGTAATAAGCAATGGGTTTCTCCGACCAAGCCTCGGCTGGTTAAACAAGTTAAAGTTAAGCGGACGATCAGACTCTATCGAGATGTTAATGGGTCGACGTTCATTAAGCGAATTAAGCCGGGAAAGACACTGACCGTTACCGGTTGGGACTATTCGCATGGGCGTAACCCAAAGCTATCCGGGACTTTGCGTTACCGAGTAGCTGGCGGGTATATTACGGCTAACCGACAGTTTGTGGTGGCAAATTAGTCGGAGCTTGTGTAGCATCCAATGGCGACAAACAACTTAAATCACACATTAAAAGCACGCAGTTCACTGAATTGCGTGCTTTTAGCATCTCTAAGGTTAACGATTAATCCACCTGCGTGACATTAGCAACTGCTGCTTCAATTGCTGGAATGAGAGGGCTGTCGGCGTCAATACGGGCTTCGTCAAAGCGCCGTTGCCACCAGCTCCGGCGAATGGTTTGAACCTGACTGACGATGGCGTCACCGGTGGATGTGAGCTGTAAGTTTAAGGATTTTCCAGTTCCGGCGGTCTTAACCAGATAGTCTAAAGCTTGTAACTTGTTGACCTCACGAGTGGTTAGCCCCTTATCAATCACGAGCGCCTTAGCCACTTGATTTTGATTGATGTGGGGATGCTCGTGAACGGTTAGCAACACACAAGCGGCAGTCGGATTTAGCCCAAGTTCCTGAAAGGCGGCTCGGGTATCCTTATAGTATTTACGGTGCAAAATAGAAATATTTTGGGCGAGATAACCAAGATCTGTCATGCGTATTCTTCCTTTATGAGTGTCTGTGTTGACAAAACAACTTAAACTTATTATGATAGCCGTATGTTGATTTGTCAACACACATGAACGCAGACTAAAAAAGCGAGGTTGAATAGATGCCAACCACTAAAAACGGCGCGCAGGCGCTGATTCAAAGTATGATTAATCAGGGAATTAAGTATGTTTTTGGGATTCCCGGCGCGAAGGTCGATCAGTTATTTGAGAGCCTTCAATACAGTCAAGATCCGCGGACACCTAAGTTGGTTGTGACCCGCCACGAACAGAACGCGGCTTTGATTGCGGCCGGAATTGGGCGGTTAACTGGGAAACCGGGCGTTGTTGCCACAACGTCAGGTCCGGGTGTCTCCAATCTGGCAACCAGTTTAATTACGGCCACAGCAGAAGGCGACCCCGTAATTGCTTTGGGTGGGCAAGTGCCCCAAGATGATCTCGGGCGATTGACGCATCAGAGCATTCCCAGCCAAGAATTATTGGCAACCGCCACTAAGAGTAGCGTTGAAGTTCAACACGCGGATAACCTGTCAGAAGCATTTGCTAACGCCTATCGGCTGGCGCAGGCCCCTAAGGCGGGAGCAACGTTTCTATCGCTCCCGCAAAATGTGTTAAGTGCCCCCGTCGAACGACCGGAAATTGGTACCGTTTCGCCCGTGCAACAGGGAGTGGCGGATGAAGCCACTTTAACGGCCATGGTGGACCAGATTAAAGCCGCTAAATTGCCGGTAATTTTGGCCGGTATGCGGGCTTCTGCCAGCGACGTGACAGCTGCTATTCGCCGGCTACTGGATCAAGTGGACCTGCCAGTGGTAGAGACATTTCAAGGTGCCGGTGTCGTCTCACACGCGGGTGAGGATAACTACTTTGGTCGGGTGGGGCTATTCCGCAACCAAATTGGCGATAATTTGTTGAAACATAGTGACTTGGTGATTGCGATTGGGTATGATCCTGTTGAATATGAAGCACGGTTGTGGAATGTTGATCGCCACGGGGCCGTCATCAATCTCGACAGTGTGGTACCAGAGATTAGCACGGATTATCAGCCGGAAATGGTGATTCACGCGGATATTGCTAAAACCGTTGACGCCTTAACGGCTAAATTACCGACTGAGTGGGCCTTGCCAGCAACCGTGCACGATGACCTAGCTGAGTTGCGCCACGCCTTTAGTCAACAGGCGGTTGCCCCAACTGCTGATGATTATTCCCACGGCATTCATCCTTTAGCCATTATTCAAGCGCTCCAAGCGCAAGTGACGGATGAGACGACGGTGGCGGTGGACGTTGGTAGTTTTTACATTTGGCTGGCCCGATACTTCCGGAGTTATCAACCTCGGCACCTGTTATTCAGTAATGGGATGCAGACATTGGGCGTGGCCTTACCTTGGGCGATTGCGGCGGCTTTAGAGCGACCAGGGCAACCCGTTGTATCCGTATCGGGCGATGGCGGCTTTCTCTTCTCCGGGCAAGAGTTAGAAACAGCTGTCCGGTTAAAGTTGCCGATCGTCCAATTAATCTGGGACGATGGCCATTATGATATGGTTCGCTTTCAAGAGATCGCTAAGTACGGACATGACGCGGGGGTTGACTTCGGTCCAGTGGATTACGTGAAGTACGCTGAAAGCTTTGGTGCCAAGGGGCTGCGGGTTACCCAAACGGATCAATTGGCGGCAACATTAGCGGAAGCCTTCCAAACAAGCGGGCCTGTGATTGTCCAGATACCAGTTGATTATCGGGATAATCAGCAGTTAAAATCACAATTACTTACGGACGTGCTCAATTAAAAGGAAGTTATGACATGACAAACACAACAGTTTTATACCAACACGGAACGTTGGCCCTCTTAGTGCCGGGATTGTTAGCTGGTACCTTGACGATGGGCGAACTACTGCAGCATGGTGATACCGGTATTGGGACGGGTGAAGGTCTTGATGGTGAACTAATTATTCTGGACGGCACACCTTATCAGGTAGATAGTGCGGGACGGGTTAATGTGGTAGCGGATGCGTTTACGTTGCCTTTTGCGAACAGTCACTTTGCGGCTTATAAGCCTTTAATGACGGTGACAGCGGCAACCCGTTCGGCAGTTGAGAAACAGATCCTGGCGACGGCTGAACAGCCCAATATTTTCTTCTCTGTTAAACTGACGGGGACGTTTACGGATGTCACCACACGGGCTGTGGCTAAATCGCAACCGCCATATGACTCATTAGCCGAAACGGCTCGACATCAAAGTATTTTTAAGAGAAAACAGGTTGAGGGGACCTTGCTGAGCTACTACGCACCGCAGTTATTTGATGGAGTGGCCGTGGGTGGTTTTCATCACCACTTTCTGTCAGCCGATCATGACTTTGGTGGTCACTTGCTAGACTTCGGCCAAGCAAGTGGCACGGTGATGATCCAGACTTTTGCAACGCTAGAACAGCATTTTCCAGTGGCAGACGCCGCTTATCAGCACCATGATTTTTCACAAGATAATATTATGGCTGATTTGCATCAAGCAGAAGGTTAGCTGAATGCCAGCGAATAAGTCGACTGGTTGAAAATAGTTAGTTAGCGACAAGTAGAAACCGTCTTTGAATTGAAATTATTCAAAGACGGTTTTTGTGTGGTCTAATACCAGAATTGCTTGGCATGGACATAGTTTGTATGGATTAGAACTGAATATTTGCTGTTGATGCTTAGGGTCGTTTATTTGTTATGGAACCAAGTCAATTGGCTATTTAGGAAATGAAAGACTAGAAACTTCTGCAATATGGTGATAGTTCGGTGCACCTTTAACGGAAACTATAAGGAGAATAGCGTGTTGAATGGCATGTTAAAGTACAGTTAGAGTGATATAATACCTATTGAATAGTTCAATAATTGATGAGTGTTTATAGAAAACATTTTTATGTAATTTTTGTTTTTTGGGGGAACAGGTAGATTAATTATATTTTTAACACGTTTGTTCTTAACTAGTTTTATCCGTTTGAATAGGTACTAATAATTAAAGGATTTAATTAAGCGCCTGTCTTATGGGGGTAAATAACTGGTTAACGTTAACTGTATGTATAAAATTTTTGGGCTTAATCTATCTAGTTTGTTGTTTACATAAACGTCTGGGTTTTGGAGGTAGAATCGTGCGGAATCGTTTAAATAGGATGGAACCAGAAGGGAAGACTCACTATAAGCTTTATAAGTCAGGGAGACGCTGGGTAACTGCTGGTATAACGGTCTTCTCAGTTGGAATCGGTTTGACCTTTAGTCAGGTTGGCCAGGCTAAGGCGGCAACGAACAGTGACACTGATGAGACTGTGAACAGTGCTACTGTCAGTTCCAGTTCACCAACAGAAACTAAAAATGCGGTGGTATTGAAATCCAGTAGTGCGGCCGCAACATCTACTGCGGCTGCTGCGGTATCCGCCTCAACTGCTAGTGATAGTCAATCGACAGCAACTCCGGCAGCTTCAACCAGTCGTGCAGTGTCAGGGGCTGCGACGGGGGCTGCTGCCTCTGACTCGGCGGCAACACAACCAACGGTCTCAAGTGCGGATAGTCAAAGTACAGAGAATACTCGTTGGTCGGCGGCAAGTGATACCACCAGTAATGCAGCTTCTGATCAAGAAAGTCAGCAAGCTGCTGGAACTACTGATAATGCCAACAGTGACGCTGCTTCTTCGGCGACCACAGCGACGAATACGAACGCTATGCCAATGACGAATCGTATCACTAGCCGGGCCATGAATGTCACAGCTGCGGTTAGTGAAGCTGAGGCCCAGCCCACCGTATCGTTAGTAACTACGGGGACCGTGGCGATGAGCTATGGCGATGCGTCGCTGGCGGATATCGGACTTCATATTAGTTCTCCAGATGAGACGCCAGCTAACAATGTTGCCTACTATATTCAAGATGCAGCGGGCAATTACTTAGAAGATGTAAACGGAAACAAGGTCAATTTACTATATGCATTTTTTCTGGACTCTGTTGATGTCAATGGTTACTTTGATGTTATGTATACTGATGTGCATGGTCACGTCACGAAATATTCCGAAGATACGGACCTTTCAACGCTTAATCAAATTGGTAGTTACGCAGTGACGATTAATGCGGCGGGGAAAGCCGCGATGAGCCAGGTTATGCAACGATATAATGCTTATGATACCACGACCAATGGTTTTGTTGACTTTGTCCCCACCTTTTCAACTGGGACGTCCGATTACACTTTTACAATTAACATTGTGCCCGCAAAAATCACAGCCACCACTGGTGTGAACGGGTTAACTATGCTTCGGCCATCACAAGCGTATGTGGGATCATTAACAATGATACCGTTAGTCACCGTTAAAGATTCAGAAAAGAAAAATGTCCTTCAAATTAGCAACGGCGAAATTGACTATGCCGCCGAAGACGTTGTTGGCAAGGCCGGTCAAAGTATTTTAACGCCGGCAGACTTTACTTATACGTATCAAGGTACCGAAACTAACTTGACCGGGGCGGACACTGGCAAATATACAATTACCCTTAATAACGCAGGTCGGGCAGCAGTTCAAGCTGCATTGGGGTCGAATTATATTCTGGATGATACAGCAATTTTCACCACGACTGGTGCCGTGAAGGCTGCTGATCTCGGGTTAACGATAGCCAGTGATACAGTGACCTATAATGGTCAGGCTCAGGGAACATCTGTGGCTGTAACGAGTGGAACCGCGTATGATCACTTTGACTTTACCACGACGACCGG